>VICI01000125.1:0-59268 GCA_019593645.1 Akabosia matsudoensis
TTTATTTAAAAGCACAAGTTTTCAATTCTTAAGGCACACATGTTTCAAACAATTTTGTAGTAATTTCCTTAAAATGTTGAATCCCACCCGGACAAGTCATCCGGCGGAGGGCCATCCGCATCAGGCGGATACTCATCAAAATTGCCACAATCTTGTGGTCCCCTAATTTCCGGAATGATTGGCGGCGTAAGGGATCTTGACCTTAAGCCCTCCCAGTTGAACCCATCAAACCATTTGTGCTTTTGAATTTCCGGAATACCGCCCCTCTGGTAACCCAGCCTCTCTGCTGGATTATCCCTGCACAACTTTTTGATCAAGTTGGCCGCGTTTCTACTTATCGACCTGGGAAACTCAACAGCCTCGATTCCCTTTAAAATTATGTTGTATGTTTTCATAGGGTCGCCCCCTGTAAATGGAGGCGTTCCAGTTAGCAGCTCAAACATTAGCACACCTAGAGACCAATAGTCGGCACTGATGTCATGACCTTTGTTTAAAATTATCTCAGGCGCGACATATTCAGGAGTTCCACAAAACGTCCATGTCTTCCGTCCCTGCAACTTCTTAGCAAATCCAAAATCTAAACACGCAAAACAATAGAAAACTCTGTTATGTCATATTTTGTTTTTTTCCTAGTTGTCAATCTTGATTCAATTAACCTGTCAATTTAACATATCCTTTCGCATCCAACAGCAAATTCTCTGGCTTCAGGTCTCTGTAAATGATATTCCTGCTGTGCAGATAATGAAACGCTTCAAGTACGCAAGCCGTGTAAAACCTTGTCGTGTGGTCATCGAAATTCCCCTTGTCCCTCAGTATCGTCCACAGCTCTCCTCCCAAGCAAACCTCCATGAGCATGTATAAATACTTCGCATCCCTAAATGTCTTGTACAGTTTGCAAATAAACTCTGAATTGCTCTCCTGCATAATTTCCTTCTCAGACTTGATATGTTCTTGCTGGCGAGTAGCAACGATTTGGCTTTTCTTCATTTGTTTCAGAGCAAAGCTCCTGTCGTGAGCTCCACTGGCCAAGGCCACCAGCTCAACACGCCCAAATCCCCCAACCCCAAGGGTACTAATTACCCTCAAATCCTTCATGTCAAGTTGCGAAAATTCCTGGTCAATTTTCTTCCTGTGCTTTTCATCGTCATCGTATCGCGTCCGCACCTCTTCCAAACTGCTAATGAGCAGCTCAAAAGCCTCCCTGTCAATGACTAAACAGCTCACCCCGTCTTCATCATCGGCAATGATATTCGCCGTCCGGAGGTCATCCCCTTGGAGCGCCTTCTCCCCGAAAAAGTCACCTCTGTGAAGCGTCCTCACAAACTTCTCCTCCTCTGACCCTTGTGCTTTTATTGTGACTTTAACCCGACCTCTCTGAATAATAAAGAATGTGTCTCCTCTTGCCCCTTGGCGAACAATATACTCCCCATTCGCGTAGTCAGTTTCCTCGACGCGGTCGCTCAGTTTGGCTAAGCTCTCGTCTGGCAGCTGCTTAAAGATCGGAACTGATTTGAGGAAATCAATGTACTCTGCCGTTCGGATCATTCCACTCCTCATCATAATTGTCTGGAAGGAATGTCTCTTGATAGCAAAGAGGCGGCATGGTGTCGCTGCCTTGATTGTTGCTGTTCTTTGGCAGTTGTACAAAATCGCGAGCTCTCCGAATACCTTCCCGGGGGAAATGGTTGACAAGTATTTTCCTTCTCGGGAGACTTCCACCCGGCCCTCTGCGTACAAAAAAGTAAAACACACGCGTGAACAAAGAGAAGAAATAAAATATTCTACTGCAGAGAAAATTTCAAGAGAAAAACAAACCAGCCAACTTTCACCGTATATAGGTTGCTACATATTTTCTCTCTCGGCATGCATGCAACAAGCTGAGAGGGGGAGGGGGAGTATACACACATAGGTCTATTCCCTCTATACACAAGTTTGCCTGCAGTAGTGTTAAGAGAATAAGGGCACGAATGTGTTATTTATGTACCTTCCATGACGTATAGTGTAGAGCCGGGTGTGCCCTCCCGAATGATTACAGCTCCCTCCACATATTCCTCCAAGTACATACACTCCACTATTTCGTTCACCCGTTGCGATTCGAGATGCCGTAGGAAATCATTGTCCAAAATAGCTGACTTGATTAACTCCCGAGATCTAAAAATAAAGCCAGATAAAAAAAAAACAGAACGTTATAGACAAACTTTCGCTGGCCAAAAAAAAATGTAGTAATATGAAAACATTTTATGTTATTTATTTTATAGGATGCAGCCGTTATTTTTGCTAGTACATTGTGATGTTCGATTTTTAAGTAAAAATGTATATCTTCTGCGCATTGCAACAAAAAAGGGATGCAAAGATGGTATATTATAATCTTGTCTTGTATGTACTAAAGGCATAGAGAGAAACGTCTTAAAATTTTGTTGAGTTTATAGTACAACAAAATGAAGATGTTGTGTTTGTATGAAAGAAATAAGATGGACAATTTTTAAGAATGTTTTATGGAAAGAATATAAGAGAAAAGAACCGTTTACATAAGTAAACAAGACAAAAAACTTTCTCTTTTTCAGTGGAATAGGGCACATCGCAAGAGCTTCTGTTGATGTTTCACAGGAAGATCATACAGATGGAAGTATGTGAGCCTCAATAAAATCCAACAGGCTTTGTGGTCCTAATTCTTCTGTTGAACTTTTCAGAGTGGAAAACAAATTGAAATTTTTTTAAAGGGGTACTTTATACAGTATTATGATAGTAGTAGATTTCGATACGAAAAGTAATATATATTTTGTATATTTACCAGATTATTTAATACGACCAGCCTTCTTTTAAAAAATACAGTAGTATAGACAAGTAGGTAAATATATTAAATTCGGTCAGTTGTATTTAGGTCAGTAACGGCGCTAGATACAATTTCTGTGGTTCCTTTAGTGGCTAGAGACCATCTGAGCCTATCCTACAGTTTTTTGTATTCCTACAACAGAAATTATCCTTTTTTCTATCCCTTTTCTCACGTTTTTTCTTTATAACTATCCTCCAAAGACCTTACCTTTTTTTATAGTGGGTTTTTTGTATGTTACACCCAAAAATCTCTAAGAAATTTCCAAGAAAAAGAAAAAATACACGAAGGAATTCTAAAGTCATGTCCCATACTAAAGAGCTAGTCTATATATTTCGGTCATAGTCATGAGTTTCATCACGTTTCAAAAGATAAGAGTTGCCTACATAGGCAATAATGATTTAAAGATTATGTTGCTCTTTTTTATTAGCTAATTTTCGCAAAGAAAAAAGTTTCTTTTTCAATTTAATGCAGTATTTTCCTCTATTATATATGCTTTGCTAGTTCTCGCCAAAAAAAGAGAGCTTTACTGTCCCTCTTTCCCTTTCTATTAGTTCAAGTCCAGTGTAGCTACTAGATTTTGGGTTTTCTTTTTGTGGGGAATTAAGCAACGAAGAGAAAGCAGATTTTCTGTAACAGCTTCACTTTTTTTTTCTCTCTACAAAAGCTGTGAGCTTGGAGTCTACACTGCAATGTTTATCATTACCTTTTATTCTTGAAAGGATAAAAGCCTGTTTTCGTTTTCATTACTAGCAAAAGATTTCGTATGCTTTTTTTTCTCTCACAAAGCTTTCATTGGTTAGTTTACTACGGTCATTGGTCTTCATTTGCTACTTTGTATTAGTTTGCAGATCCACCAAATGGTGATATTGGCCCTGTTGTTGAAAGTTCCAGGAGAAAGCATAAAACTCTAACAGGTGGCAGTTTGGATAATATAATGCATATTAGTATGACTATTTCTCTTTTTCTTATTTTTGTTGGTTCTTGGTTTTATGTTTCATATCAGGGCGCCTTGTTTTTAGACATATACAACGAATTAAAAGACATTTTCAATTTGTTTAGAAGAATATTACAAGTTTAAAAAATTTTGTATAAGAAACAAAAAAAAACTTTTCACAATGGTTATGATTGTACGTATTTTTAAGTTTATAACTGGCGTTTTATAATTATAGGAGGAAAACGTTGTCTTTTCTTGTAACCACCAAGAGAGCTTAAAAAACAACTAAGTCTAATTAACCAGAAAACAAAGTAATATGGTTAGAGTGGAAAGGACCATCTGCTGCTTTGTGTGGTGACGGTGTAGAAGCGTTGCGGTTGTTCGTTGTGGCTGGCTGACTGTGGCCTTATTTTTGTTCAGATGCGGAGAAAGTTTTTGAAACACAATTTGTTAGTCAAGGAGCTAAAACGCAGCGAGGCGACAGAGAAAAAGATGTTCAGAAGAGAAGAAAGAATTTTTTAAACAGACGTCTTGGATAGAAGAAGAGAAAAAAATATATTATGAGCGTATGCGATGAAAATGATGAGTTTGCTGTTTTTTTCTTTGCTACGTACTAAACATCTGCTTTCTTTTATGGAGTTTGCCTACGCATAAAATTGTTTACGAAAAAAATATGTACCTTGTGCTCTAAAATAAAAATATTGTGAACACTTTAGTTAATGTAATGCATTTTAGAAGTGAACGCTCCGTGGTTTTGCTTTGGCTGGGTGAAAACACACAAATGGAGTGGAACAAGAGGAACAAGACCAAAAGCCTGCTTGTGGTGTTACTTTCTCTGCAGTACAATCTTCCTTTTCATGCTAAAATGTAGTCATAAAACTCAAAACGTACAAATATAAAATATAGAGTGGTCTTGTCTTGTGTAACTTCTGATAATTATGCAAAATTTTAAACGTTTAAGCGGACTTTCCAGCTTTCGACCCTTTGTAAGACTAAGTGCACCAGTGTGTCTGCATCTTCTGTTTTGCAAACAACAAATGTTAGCCCTTGTTTCATAAATATACCCGAAAAATGATGACACTGAAGAGACTGTGATTTGCTGCAGAATAGCCACAGCAGCACACGGCATAGAACCACGTAAAACCCGTTATCCTTTTTGCACGTTCTACTTTTTCACACACACCCAGAAACGTTCACGCTTGCACTCAAGCACCATATTTCTGTCGCAATATATCTTCATCTAGTTTTTGTATGCTATTTTTTTCAGCCCCTATCTGCAACACACAACATATGACATAGTCTTTGCTATCCTTGGCTTTCTCCGCAAAAAAATTCATAAATAATGGGCTTTGATTCAATTTTTATTTTTCTTTGCGTCATTTTATTATCTAGGATGCTTTTCTAGCAATATGACCTAGCTGCCGAGTGAAAGCATCAGTTTTTTTTTTCATTTGAGCATCCCAGCCATTCTTCTTGCGTCGGTCCCAATTCATACGCCCATAATTTTTTGCAGAAAAAACCATTATGAAAGCTACATCTGTCCCCTAATGCAGTTAATAAGACTTTGGTAGATGAGAAATGTAGGAATGAAAATGACATGGACTTTAGTGAACATCCCGCGGTTGTTGACGATCATCGAAACACGTAGCTGTGATGGGACTACTGAGAATTGTTTACATATCTTAACATTATAATATGGGTATCGTGAAGCATTTTATTTTGTAGTTTGGTATTGTTTTACGTGGCCTACCTGTCAGATTTCGGGTAGCTTGGGAGAGGCTCCGATTCAATTACTGCATTAGTTACAGACGCATTTCCTGTGGGCTCTGCTGATATACCTTGACCACGTCCTCGTTGTTTATTCACGACCACTATGGACGGCTTCTTGTTCCCTGAGTTGATTATTGACTGGTACTAAACAACAAAAACAGGACAGAGTTGAAAGTGAAACTTGCATATTGTATGTGAAAAATACATTCTATTCAATTTTATAGCAGTACATTTGTGGTCCATCCGGCACGGCTATTTCTTTTTATAACAGAAAGTTTGGAACATTACACATGATTAGCTAATATGAGAAACGGGTTGCAAAAGAGAGAGAAAAAGAATATACATGTCCACTGGAGAGCCGATCAACAACACAAACATGGGCAGCTTTGAAAATTCCAATTTCCTGTGATCCGAGGAAATAAAAAAACACAGGAGTACAAAGAAATTTGGAGAAAATTTACTGGCAAAACTAAGTAGAGGCTGTGAAAGCAGAAATGTAATTGAAAAAGAGAAAGGCGATAGTGGGAGAAGAAGATGAGAATTTAGAATTCCATCACATTCAGAAGAGAGAAAAAAAACAGGCAATTGGATGCAGAGTCACAAACACACATGCAAGCAGTCGTCATCATTGTCTCGTCTCTATGTCTGCGGAGAGAAAGAAAAGCTGACGAAGAAGAAGGGGACACCAGACAACAAGTGTGTTTGTTCTTTCATAATAGGTAAGTAAAGATATTTTCAGGGGAAGGCGCAAGAAATAAGAGAAGAGAAAAGACAGCGGTTGGAAGAAAATAAGTGGAAGAAAAAGGAAGAAGACAATCTTCGTTGTCTGCATGTAGGCGTAAGAGTTTGTCTTTGGCTCTATTTATTATTACGTTTCCGTTGTTGATTTAAAATTTATATAAATCCTACTCTACAACTGACTAGGTTCATGTCTTGTCTTGAGATTCGGTTTATTTCAATCTCTCCTTCTCTCTCTCCCGATTTCAATTTGTTCAAGGCGTACATCAACATTCCTTTTTCACCGGAAATAATAATGTACATTTATGGAATATAAGTAGATTTTGTTGTCGTTTTAAAACAGTTAGGATTTTATGTGATTTGTTTTCCATGAGCATTACATGTGTATTCATGGCAGAACATTATTATTATGGATCACGTACCTTGTCAAGATCTGATCTGAGCTGTTGAATCTCTTCCTCTTTGTCTAATATTCGGAGTTCCAACTTACGAATGATCTTGTCACGGAATGAGATCTCTTCCTCGAGTTGTTCAATGACTTGTTTTGCACTCTTTCCCGAGGCTGCCACTGTCGTGGCCATCTTGTCGTTTTCGTCGTCCTCCTCTTTGAGGAGCTCGGGTTTTTCCTCTCTTGATTTTTCTCCTGCTGCGCCCACCCCCACAAAAATGGGCTCGTTATCGTAACCTACTTCTTCTTGATTCTCGTCTTCTACCCGTCGTTTCTTATTTCCTCTTTGTGATTCCTCCTCAGAAGAAACGGAGAGGTTGTGTTCCTTCCTCTTCAAAGAATTCGAAGAGGGGGAGGGGGTCGGAGAAAAAGAGAAATTCGACAGGGCCGATGAAAAGAGTAGAAAATCCACAACCAAGTTTCTTTTTTCCCTTTTTTCTTCTTTTTGACTTTACAGATCAAAAAAAGAATCTGGATACAATTTTCTTCTCTGTGGTGAAAAGAGTTTTTTCTTTCAGTCAGTACTAACCGGAAAACTGATACATAAACCGAGTGCATGTACAACTTTACAACACAATTCAATCTATGGCACAACCCAGCTCGCTAATATTGTTTTTTTGTTGTATGTCGTCTTTTCACTTTGTAATGTCACCACTATATACCATCCACATTTTAACTTAATATATTGTTTTCTTCTTTCTTTCTCCAGAACGACTTTCACTTTCTGTCATAATATGAATCACAATCACATCTACATACATTTATCCTCGTTACAACTACTTTCTTCTCGTTTTTTTTCTCTCAATCGATTCTAGTTCCTGGAAGGGAAATCGTAGCAATAACAATAGCTACATTATCCCCTCCCCCCAGAAAAAAATATCTTGTTGACTTTTTTTTTGTCAAAGGAAGAGAAAATGGAAAAAGGATATCATTGAAAATGTTTCAAATTTAAGGCGCCACTTGAACCACTCCAGATGCTGTCGACTGGCTGTTTTCTGCGAAAAAAGCTACGATTTTTATGTTGCAGGGAAAGGTTTATTTAGTTGACGTTTGTTGGGTATATTGTCTCTTTGTTTGTTGATTTCGCTTGTCATTCATTACATTTCAACTGTATTGAAGATTGAAAGCTTGACAATCTGTTTGGCCAAGTAATAGGGAATAAAAATCACGATAAAAGGCTTCCTCAACAGATCAGATTGCTAAGAAAGGTAGTTTTTTTTGTTTTGTTTGTAGAACCAATGATGTAGTAGGCACAGCACATAGCCACGTGATTTGTTTGCCCAGTTTGAGAGAGACGTTTTATAGAGTTTTTGAACACGACAAGCTCTGATGTGAAGTACGGTAAAAAGTCAAGAGACGGAACAAATGGAAATTGATTTCATGATAGACTCGAGCCATTTCATCATCATATCGACATTGTCATGTTATAGCTTGAAGGCACGTGCCCCTTGTAGTCGTTATGTTTTTTATTATGTTTTTTATCTAATGTGCAGATAAAAAATCAAATTGTCTGCAAAAAATTTCTTAATTTTTTTTAAATGTCTGTAAGGATATACATGTAGTATAATGGCTCACTCACTTGTACATGTAAGGCTTTTATATTCACTTCCAAGAAAACACAAGAAAATAGGGAGGAGTCAGATAAGGTGTGTTTTTATCGTATCAAAAGTGACAGCGCCTTGTAATTATGCTGCCTGAATATATTATCGTAAAGATAATAATTAATTACACGTATCTGCTTATGTGTAATCGACCCAGTCTCAGCCAAAAGTAGAAATGAAAAAATTAATCTTGGTAAAATGTTTGAACTTGTTAATAAAATGGCATCAGTTCCATTTGGAGAGGTGTGAACAAAGAGAAGCTCTGTATTTGTTTTAAAAAATAATAGTTCACTACTTTATAAAGATGACGCGCACCCAAACAGAGAAAATGTTCCAAGTATGCAACCGCCACCGCAGCAATGTGTCTTACGGATGCATGCAAACAAGCATGCAAAAAAACGTTGGCGATTTCAGCGCATGGATGCATTCATGCTGACGCACCCTTCCGTTTTAGCTACTATTTTGTTAGTAGCACAGCTGCAGGTAATAGTGTGGATTGATGCAAATCATCAAAAAGTGTTTTATAGGCACATCAACAAGTTGACGAGGCTTGTAACAAGGCCAGACGAAATTTTAGAGGAACACGGTGGTAGTGTTGCTACCCAAATAGATCAAAAACTTTTAGGGGTAATATTGAGATTGTAACTGAACGTAGGCGAAATAGATAGAGGTTATGTCGCTTGGAATTATTATATTTTGGATTGTGACAGTAGCGGCTGCATCAGCATCTCTCAAAAAGATTAGCTACGCCATTAGCAGTTTGGAGACGGCGTTCTCTACAATTTTCCTATGTCGACATTTTTTTTGCTTGGGCGGTAGTTGTCTTTAATAAGAGCCAAAGATCAGTTGCCCATAAAGCATATCACGAACGCGGTCGGTAATGGTCGTTGCACTTTTAGTTTTACACGCAAAACATTCTTTTGCTTGTCTTGGAATTACTTTCATGAACAACTGCTGCTGTTTAAAATATTTTTTAGTATTCACTGGGCAATATTAATAAATAACTCAAGTGTATATACAATATACGATTCGTATAGGTATAGCTATTATATTAGCCGTTGTAAATCACTTCATAAATGCATATAATTTTAAGTCACAATAAACATTTCACAATTTTTACCAACACCCGAGTAAAGTTGAACTTGTTTGTAGCACTTTAAATGGCAATTAAAGTTTTACTATATTACACTAATAGAGCTAGTTTTTATTCATGTTGATTATTTCAGCCGCATTGTTTCAGGCTCCAAAAAATGGGGTCTTTAATCAACGTTCGCTCTGTCGATGGGGTGAAGAGGTAAGAATTTGATGACTGACACGTTCAATCAAAACAAGCTATTCAGTTCTGGTAACACTTAATATGCACAACAAAAGGCACCTCTTGGTCTTCTTTACTTTTTAGCTCATCACCAATTAGTTAAAGATAATAATCTGAAATGTTTTTGCATAAAGTTTTACAGAAGTTTTTAATGATTGGCCGGGTCGGGTTGGATGTTGAATTGTTACTAGTTGCATACGCAGTGAGCATGCGAAAAATCCTTCAGGTTGAAATGGATGAACACAAGACTTCAGACCAGGGCCAATAGTCAAAGACTTTGAATCTTCTTGGGTCTACTCTTTTGAAGGTTCCTGTTCGAAAAACAAAAATAAAAAAGGATGATTGACTGATTAAAGTCAATATTCAATCTAAATGCAACTCCAATTATGAATACATAATAAAGATCAATGAGAAAAGGTTAATAAGTTAATTTTTCAGGTGTTCAATTTATTACACTCAAGCCAAAAACCTTCTACCTACTACCCAAGCAGTACAGCAGTTCTGCATGCTTCAACTAGAATGGAATTGAACTGTAAATGATGATTGGTACAATAAAACTGTCTGATGAGAGGATGACTAACAAGTTGACAAGCAGAAAAAGAAAATGTATTGATTTTTTCTTTCATGCCTTTTATCAATCAGAAATAAAAAGTAATGGCGACTCCTAACTAATCAATTTACATATGAGTAGCTAACCTGCGAGGATGTCCGCAGGGCAGAAACAAGTCTTTAAACTCAGTGTAACAGAACTATTTATATTTTTTATATTCGTATAAATTGCTATGTCCAATCTCGTTTTTAGCTTTCATGATACTTTTACTAATCACTATTATGTGGAGCAAACTCTTCTGCTGACCAAACAAGCTAAGCTGGCAGAATTGATGTGTGTGTGTATACCTAGTTTGGTGTGATTGTGAAGATTTTTTGTGCAGTGATTGCGCTTTTCTGTTATTGTCTTATCATATCGCGTTTAGTTTTAATCACACATATCAAAGCAAAAGCATGCTAAATATAGGCATTATTAACGTGGCACCGCATACAAAACTATCCTTTACAGTGCCTGAAATACCATTCCAAATATAAAACAGTGGATAATGTAGGTGCTGTACAGGCTAAGCGCACTGTATTTAAGACTGTTTCACTGGCTTCCCATGTAGATAGATTAAAACAAACAGTACAATGTGAAGTTCAATTCAATGACACTATACCATCCTCATCAGTTAAAAAATGGGAATTAAAATGTAATGGAACATTTTGTCAGAAGAAAAAAAAAGGTTGAAGGTTGACATAGATAATACATATAGTATGGGATGCACGGTAATGAGAGACGAGTAAAAAAAAGATAGTTTTTAAATATACTCATAAGATTGTTCTTCAGGATATGTATTATAAATCTTTAGACGGAAAACATATGCCCAAAATAATCCCATCATTTCTCTTTTATCCCCAGCTCCTCTTATTTTATCAGCCATGTTTGTTCAACTACAATCTGTCTGCGCTTGGTGTATACAATTAAAAAGATATGTTTTTTAATGGAAGCGGTAGTTTGTAGGTAGACTCGGAACAGATTTGGATGCAAAAGACATATCCATTGCTAAATAGATCGCTGTTGGAGGTATATCAATACTAATGATGCTAGACGAGTAAAACATGGAAAAGGAAGGAAGAGGTCATGGAAGACTTCCTTTTTGTAATGTTTATCTTGGTTCTCAGCAGTCTCGAAAATGGTTGAGGAAGGATGTCTACTCCTTTTTTATATGTATCTATAGCCTTGCAATGACCATCGGTAACTTGAAAGAAACAAAAACTATATTTTGGAACTACACTTAAGTGTACAGAGTTTAGTTAAAAGGTTCAACAAAGGTTATGATTTGGTTAAAAACTTAAGCTAATGTTTAAAGCAATGTTACATGCCATGCAAAGTTTGTTTGAGAAAAGGCGTTCCTTTAGTGGCTGGAATCAATAAGGAACAAACCATCTTTTATTGCAGCTTAACCCTAAAGATAATCTACCTACACTGAACTCGTAAATACAGTTTAGAAAATCTTAACAAGTAAAATAGTTTAATCGATAAGATTTTTTGAGTGTTTAACCTTTCACTTCATTTTTTAATATTTGTATTACAATCGTGAGTGGTTTGTTATGGATAACTTGATATGCGTCTAAAAATAGACTTCAACTTGTGGTTTTCCCTCTGCTTAATGTAACCGATGATAGACTTGGAGAACAAGAATACACTCATTTTTTGCTGACTACAAATCGTTTTTAAACTTGTGTATGAAAAATAAGGTACATCGCAAACTCACTATGCTTTAATAATTCTATACCGCATACAAATGGTCATGTATGAGTGTTTCTCAATATAAAGATGAAATAGTATCAGCCGAAATAAATATTTGTCCTTTAACACAACCAAAGCATCATCTTGCATGCCCGCAACCGGCCATTGTGCAAAAAAAACAACTTTATGCACAGACTAGTATATTTTTTATATGATTATCCAACATGGTACATCCTTTAAACTCTGCAAAAGCTGACTCTTTCGCTTAAAATAACTCTTTATCAACTTTTCCTTCTGATATCACCCACCCATACCGGCGAAATAGTAAACTTTGTCCATCTACAGTTGAATGAGCTATTTATATACTGACATTATCACACAGTGATTACCCGACTCCAATTCTGACTGATCATGTTTTTGTCCGGCTGCTTTCTTGGTTTGTTTACTAGTTTCTACTCTTCCATATTAAGAGCTTCGGGTTTGTCTTAGCGTTTTATGTATAAAGCTCACTTGTTGAGTTTTGTTAAGCATATAGCTCTTTATTTTTTGCACAGTATGACAACTATTAACAGAACAACATTGCAAAAAGTTTATCGTTTCATTGGTTCTGCTTTTCAAGCGTAGTTAACCAGGAAAGCATATCACCCACACCAGATTACAATTTTGTTTTTCCTCTCGAAACCACTTCACATGATCAAAAAGCCTTCGAAAAGTATTGCGACCTATTGCACTGTTCACAACAAATAAAGGGCACTATAATCTCTTTGAAAATTCCATACAACACAATATCATGCACAAAAACATGACAATTTTCAGTGAGAAAGGCAAACCTCTAATATATTCATGCTTACGTCGGATTTCTTTCGGTTGTCGGTGTAGTATTTAGTATGCGCCGATGGCAGTTTTTCCTGTGTTATAACTGGTCTGATTATCTACATTTTCTCGGTAACTTGCCAGACTGAAACTCAATACGGTATTGACTTGATCATAGCAATTGAAATGCTAATTTGTTTTTGAGCACAAAGCTGTATCCTGTGTATATCTACGACACATGCTCAATGGTGATTATCATTATGATTGCTGTGCAATTTAGAATATGTATAATAATTTTAGGCAATTGTTTCATGAATAAGGTTAAGTTGTATGATTTGACTGAGAAATAGAAATAGACCCGCAATAGTCAATTAGTTATGAAGCAAAGCAACCACTTTGTTGACCGTACCACACTACCTTGACGATTATTTATCTTTGGTTTGGCTTCGAAGAATTTCTATTTCTCAGTCAAATGTTGTATGCAAACCCTCTACCTAATATTCTGTCAGGATCATAGAAAAGTCATCGATGACACTCATCAATGTCATAAGTTTAAAGGTTCACTGTTCTACTATAGAGCGATTATGTAACTCTGTGTTAGGAATTACAAAAAAAAACCATGAACATGTACAGCCATGATCATAGACATTTTCCTATTTATCCCTCTGGATAGGCAACACGGATCAACGTTGTATAGTTATATGTTTAATGGGCCATTCTGTACAATAACAAGTAATAGTAGTGAACTTGAGAGTCATCCGATCGACAAAAATGAATTCATGTTTAGTATGAACTTTACATGCTTTTGACTATTTACAGTAATCTGGATCTGGAACACAATGGAATGAGTATTACGTACAATAGCAGTTGTCTCATTGTTATTTTTATGAAAATTAACTGCAGTCCTATATTTTCTAGTTTGTCATACTGGCAACATATTCTCATGAACAACCGTGAGATGTGGAGATCATTATTATTATTATCACTAAAGGATGTGCATGTGACAAAGTAAATGAGAGAAAAAAAACTTTAGTCTTGCTGTTCTGTGTTGAAGTTAGTATAAATAATGCATGCTGTTAACGATTTTACGTAACGAAGATTAGGACACTTGGAATAGAATTGAAGCACACAGCACGAACTTGCATGAATTCCTGGAATTAAACAGTGTAACGTGGAATTATTTGTCAACCTTGTTTGAAAATGAGTGTGAACTTGTGAACAAGCAACTGGCATGGGTATTAAAGCATTAAAAAATGTTCCACTGCGAGTAGGTTTGCATATATAATGTAATGTGTAGTAGTATATTAAAAAGTCTTACGCTTTGTAAAAGTATATGACAATATAGAGGGATGTGGAAAGATAAAAAAGAATATCATTAATCTTAGCGATATCCCAATGTTTGACTGTATTTTTTAAACATCATGTGCGTACGGATTCATGGGTGGGGCAAGCTTTCTGCTTGACCATGGAGTTGAACTCATTTTTTTAAGTAATGGATATAAGAGTGTGTCCATTTTTATACCTACTACTGATATTCCAATACCGCCGGCCTGAAGGCAACATGATAAACGATGGATTTGGGCGATCGAATTGAAGACGACTTTAAAAAAATGAGTATGCGTCTATGTTGATGATAAAAATAAATAATTTAGGTGAAATAAAAAAAGCTGAAGTGAACGAACTATTAAATCTGCTGATTACCACGCAAGCTACTTAAGAAATAACAAGCTTATAAGCATCAGCATCTTTCACAACTCGGAACTATCTTTGTTGGTTATTGCTGGAATAGTTATTTCTGTACCATACCTCAATATACAGTGCATATATGAGTGTGTGCGTGGTATCATACTGCCCACTAAACTATGAAATGGAGTTTATAGTAAAATTATTCGCCTTGTTTCTGGTTTATGTCTGACGTTTAGATGTGAAGAACACTTGGAGCTTTTACTTTAGATGCATATGAAACCCATAAAAGTGTTGAAAAGCAAACTAATTTTGCCATTATCTTGTTACAGAAAAAATACATATATTTCACTACCCGCATATCTAGTGGACTAGAAAATTGACATGTTATGGAGTATCATCATTATCATAATGAACATGAAATGGTTTAATAACACTGAAACTAAGAAAGGAAACAAAAAAATTCGAAAAGGAAACGACATTTCTACGACTTTTACGCTTTAAGCAGTGGCTCACCAAACATCAAATTTGCCCAGTCTGCTACCACCAAAGTATAGACTATTTTTTTCTGTAGAGAAAAAGTACCAGACTCAGACTGTTTTGGACATTTATTTTTCTCAAACAGTTCGATCAATGTCAACTCGGCTTCTCTCTTCATTGTCTCCTGTCTTGGGAAAACATACGCTACACACCTATTTTTTCCATAGTCTTTTCAGTTGAGAAAACAGACGCTTGGTCGCCTATATACATTTTTTTCTCTTTTGGAGGCAAGACATGATTAAGGATTACGTAGCTTGCGTTGAAAGCTGACGTGGGATTGATGAAGAATTACTATATTGAAGGATATAATATACTATGCCATCGTCACTCACGTAGTGTAGGTCCTAACTCAATTTACCAGCTTGAACGAACATCAGCCCTAATAAATCATTAGTTTGGGGGAGATTCAAATCACGAAATTGAACTTCCCTGTCCGAATTATCACAAACTAGAAGTTATCCTCCTTTTCTCTTTTATTTTTACAATGACTACTGAGTCGTAGTCTTGTAAGATTGTAACCCTTACCCGAAGACTAGCCTTTTACATGAGGAAGAAACTTGTTGCTTGTATTTTCTCGCGAAAATTTTTGTACATTCCATCATGCTGTGCCTGTCCAAGTGAAAAATACATATTAATGGTTACTTTCTATCAGAACTCACACCAAGAAAGTAGCAATGGTATAACATTTCATTACCTTAGACTTACTGATTTTTGCATCATTTAGCATTTCAAATGGTTTATTTTTGCATAAATTCGCTATCATGAGAGACAATGATGCATCTGTTGCGCAAAAACATTTTGACATTATTATTTCTTCGATGCCCCAACTGTCAAGATGCAGACGATTTCTTGACAGCTAACGTTTTATTTAAAAGCTTTATGAACAAGACGAACATGACATTCGCCCTAGTCCATCTCGGCTTCAATAACGTGGCAAAATCTGAGTCCAGAATTTATTAGTCGCGGGGGGGAAAAACGACTCGGCTACTTGACTGCATAAAAATCTGTTTGGAGGGATCGCGTAATCATATTTTTCATTCATTCGCTTCCTAATCTCCATTTTAGATTGCACTGGTAAAAACAAGTATTTTAACAATACTCTAAAACCTATTAAAAAAGCATTATACCGAAGTGGCGTAAGACATTCAAATGATAGTGAAGATGTCTTGCTATTATAGTTTTCATATGCAAACCTTTCTTTATGGGGTTCTATTAATAAACTATAAAAATTAATGAGTAAAATATTACATCCCAATATCAAGTAGCCACCACAAGCCCAACTTGTCCAAATTGGAGAGATGACGTGTGGTGCAAGTGTGAATGTTGTTTTCTAGCACAGTTCATGCCACGCGTAGATGGACAGGCCATAAACTCACAGTAGCTGTACATAATAATTAGCTTACAACTGATGCCGTAACGTCCCACTGAGATTAATATTTGCACATGATATCGTACCATTTTCTCTGTTATCTGTGTCTGAAGTAGTTTATTTTTAATTTTCTATTATCACTCGCCAATGAGAAACTTCAAGTAATTGTCAAAATACAATAAAATACAACATGGCACCCATGTCTTCCGTTTTATTTGATTGTTTGATAGGATTGTTGGCAGGATTGTCGTTACCGCGAGCAAACAAAATTCATATAAATTCAGAAAGGCAAGAAGGCAAAGATTAAGTGCGATGTGATGTCATATATCATAATCATAAATGTTGAAAGCCATAGGCTGGTCATGGCGTAGTGGGAGATCTGTCTCAAACATCTATCCGAAAACAAATAGTTCTGAGAGTTTACTTACAGTGGCTTGCTCCAATATTATCAACTTCATGAACCTTTTATGAGGTTTTATGCTAAGTAGCGAAAGCTGTAAAAAATGTTACTTTTCATTACATGTCTGTCTGTTATTGAAAAATCTTGTTTAAAGAGGTCTTAAAAGCGAATATTTGATTTGAACGGTCCATTTATGTATGAATTATTGGTGCGCTTCATGACTGAACGTTTCTTTATGTCATGCGTTATAAACATTTCACTTTGTCAGCAGTCATTCCACTTTGCCGAAATAAAACTGCCAAAAAATAATGCCTTTTGACTTCAACGATTTCATGCTGACATTTTAGACGAATGCAAGAATTTGTGAACTTTAGGATGCGTAATAAATCAAAAATTTGCATCGTAAACTTTTACGCTGTGATGCAATCTACTGTGATTCTAAATCGAGAACGCTGTTAGATAAGAAGACATTAATGGCAAAAGAAATTAAGTGTCCGAGTGGTTATTTCTACGTAATCTTTACAGTTGAGCCATTTTATTGCAGATTTTTAATCCAGTTTCTCTGCTGCATATCGCCTGTCATATTTAGAAGGATAATTATGACAAAACTTATTATTCCGTAAGCGATAAACATGAATATACAAAATCGTGATTATTTGAATACTTCATAGTCGTAATGTTTCTTAAATCTATCTATAGTAGCTCGTTTAGGTGTATTACCTTAGATAACATGTCATGCAGGCGGTATTAATAGCAATCTGTGATGAATAATATTCCAGTTTAAACATTCGACACAAACTGTTATTAATACTCAACACCGCTTTTGCAGCACTTATCCTGTTTTATAACTATATCGATTGGTATAAACCAGAAAAATCTGGAATGACATCTTTTTTTATAGTCAGAGAACCTGATGTTGTTTCTGTTTCTGTCATTGTGTGGTGATAACTGCACACAAAAAAGTCGTATCAGTAAGTTTGCGTATTTGTATATTTTCAAGTCTATTTACCGAAATAATTCCCGATCTGCAGGTTCATAATGAGAGACGTGCATACAAAAAATAAATAATTTATTTCTGTATCTACTTGATTTCGAACTCCGATTATGTATGCGAGTATTCAGTTTTGGGATGGACCTGCTGTATATAATCAACAGATAGTCCCCTGTACTGAGTACAAGCAAATCCCTGTCTGCCGTCTGGTAGTTTCCATTTCCACTTTTGTGCTCCACAGGAAAAAACAACAATGAGCTTAAATATCCATAAGTTTCAGATTTCAATCTGAAGTTTTGTCTATTGTTAGCTAACCGGTGGGTGCTTGGAGTGAACACATGAAAATTGTTTTAATGTACCAGTAAGTATTAACTGTTTGCACTTCATAAAATTATTAATCAAGGTATTATGTTCACTAGATTGAAAAGGCGCTCATTTGATCATAGCTTAAGCTCATTCCAGGAAAATCACCGAAACGATTTGACTCTGTTTAATAATATCGACATCCGCAGCAGATTTGTACGCTTCGGAGTGTTATGAAATTTATAATTTGTGAGCCATATTTGTATTACATACTATGTAAGTGACTAATTACTGGTTCCAACCGTGCCAAACTAAACTCTGAGAAGCATGTCGAAGATAATATGCTATACGAAGCTATATATAGGAAAATGTGTTACGATTCCAGTTGACTACCTTGTTTCTATGAAATAGCTGTTACAATCTCCCCTGTATCTTACTTCCTTCCAGTCTACCAATTTTTTTCTTAGTATATATAGGCATATACTTTCAATTTCAACCTACTTAATGCTGATCTGATATGAGTGGCAAAAATGGGATTTTCCGTGTTTGATAATAATAGACTTCTCCATCATCCAACAGGAAGTACGTGATTTTCATGAGAGATTCATTTTCCCCCTCACTTTCCTCATCCACTAAGAAAAAACTTCTTTACTATACATAACATGATCTGATTTTACTAAAATCTCTCGCTGTATCTTGGTCTTTCTCCAGTCTACAACTATACCACACTGGTTCCCCATGCTCATGGTAAATTCCTGGAAGTAATTGAAAAAATTTACTTAGCAATGTCGATTTTTTCATCTACTTGTACCTTTTTAACAAGTTGAACTATATGACTGACTAGAGTCTGTATGCGCAACCCAGAGTATAACAAAAATGAACACAAAAAAGATAGAGGTCCAATAGACCAGAGTATTTTCATGCGCAAATCAGGCATGCAGAGAAATAAGAAAAGTCTTGGAAAACATTATTTTCTACTGTATTATATGGAGCTTACAAGAGTGACACTTTTTTCTTGGTAGAATTCAAGCCGAGAATCTCCAGCCTAATAATAATCTATCAACCTATTATATTCTTTTTTTCATTGTAGTAGCGTTATAGTTGACAGTGGCAGGAAGGAAAAACTTTCATATAGGAAAGAGGATCAGTAAGAGAAAGTAAAATCTCTTCAAGATTCCTGTTTTCATGGAAAATAGAGAAAAAAGCTAGTCTACTGCTCCAGTTTTACTCACTTGCTTCAGCCGAGTAGAGAAGAAAAAGACATATGTATAGTCTTTGTATATGTCACTTTCTTCTCGCTTCTCTTTCTTCTAGAATTCCACATGCAACAAGTACGAGAAAAGTAGTATCGAAAAAAATACAGAGACTCACTCGCTTTTCCAAACTTCATCTGCGACAATCCTTCCGCCCTAAAACTAATAACAATACAAGTCACAAAACTTCTCAGTCTTTTATATGTTTTCCTCCATTTTCTGCCAAAGACGTGTTCTATGACATTTTTCGGTTTGACTGGTTCTTCAGATTGTACTTTTTAAGTATGTATTTTATTGCACAAAAATATTCACAAAGTTCTCACTGCCTTTTTCGATAGTAATGATTTTGTTCCGTGGAACGAGGGCGGTCGATCCTCCAAAAAAATTATTTTCTGCAAGAGAAAGGCGAGTAAAGTGGCGGTTATTTGTAACGTCGTTCTCACAAAGACCACTCAATAAAACTGACTGCGGGTGATTTCCCCTCTCTCTTCTAGAATTGAAAACTATGCAATTTTTTCAATACAACTATGAGGTACTCCAACTGTTGGTTGAACATTAGCCTCTAAAACTGAGGTCTTCAAGAACCTGATTATTTTCAATACTCTCCGCAGTCAATCAGCTTTAAAAGATTTGGCGATTTAAAGTTTTCCTTCGTTTTTAGAGAGTCGCTCTCATGTTCCCGTCATACCCTTTTCATGTTGTGCATGATGTTTTTGCAGATTGATACTTTTTCAGAAGATGAAGAGTAACAAGTCTTTTTTCGCTTGTACAAAAAATGTTGCTGCGGCGGATACACATTGTAAAAGCGCGTGTTCTTAGAACTATCACTTAAAGTCGTATACACATTTTTATGAGAAATTTCTTTTTGAACAGAACATTAGCAAGATTTCCACACTAAGGTGAAACTGATAACACAATCTCGATGTCTTTTTATTTTGGTGTGGATTATGTTAAGTTTATTAGTTAAAACGTAAATAAATATACAACATGAGCATGGGGAACAAATTGACGACGAAGCAGTTTAGACGGATAGATATACCAGATTAAGCCAAAGTTGTTTGGAGATTTCAGGGAGTAAAAAAACGATACAATAACAACACACACGGACAGACACTTGCACATTCATAAAAAAAAGATGAAAAACATTTACATGTTGTGTTGTAGGGAAGACAGGAGAAGGATAAGATGTTGTAACAGCGATGGTGTTCATGACAAAAAAAATAAAAGCTTTTATATAGCAAAGCAATGCAGACAAGGTTTGCAATAGAATTTTTGTATTGCAAGTACGTTTGTTGTAGCAAAATACGTAGGCATGTTATCATATCCCCATCAACGGCACTATAAAATGGTATGGAAAGGAGTAATTTCATAATACCGTCATCACGATAGTTATTTAAGTAATGTTTGGAGCAGTTACTCTCGTCCATTCAAAATTAATTGTAGATGGGAAGTGTCTAAAGGTGAAATGATGGAAAAGGATAAGACAGAAGCGTAAAGAGACAAGACAAGATGTTTATGTTACAAGCACTTTTAAAAACCTGACTGATGCTTCGTATACATTTTAATCTCCAGAAGGTTTTTTTACAAATTTTCTCACATTCACAAGCGTTATGTAAAAACTAGGTGAGCTATATAGTCTGACATACTTCGTTTGAAACATACAACGAGAGACAGGACAGGGAGCAACCACTATGCCATCAGCTACATAATAAAAACCTGCAAAGTACGATCAGTTTTATGGACTAAAAAGCAACGTGGTTTTGAAAAGTTTACCAGTGCATGATCAAAAGCAGGTTTCTCTGTGCCTTCTGTGAGTGACGATCGTCAACATCATATGTGTAGTGGGATGATGATGATGAGCATGGGCGATTGTATGCTAAATAACTCTTGCCACACATTGTGCCACATATAGTTTCTATCAACAAGCCAGTATTCTATGCAATATTGTAATGATGCTGGCAAGTGGCAATATGTAGGTAATACTATTAATGATGTTGATAGCCAATGTGTAATGGAGATACTAAAAAAGATGAGACGATGTTGTTCGTTGTAAAATACAAAAGGCTTCCAAGCTAAGAAAAAAATATTTGACTGTGTTAATTTTTAAAGTGACATGTATATGGGTAACGCTATTTAAAGCGCTGCTAGCAGCGAGTCACTTTAATGACGAGAAGACCATATATTCATTACTTGTTTCACTCACTGGTCATAAACATGAGCACAGCATAGGTAAGTTAACAAACACTTGAAGAAAAAATGTTCGTAGGTAAAACATGTTTTCAAAGGAAAGACAAAAACTTGTTCCTTTATTGCTAGCCAGTTGTTGCGTAATGTGAAGAGAATGTGATAATCCATGATGTGGTCGTGAGGAAAAGGTTTAGCATGAAGAAGACTGTATGGAAGAAAAACAAATCGACATCGTTGACCGATAAGTGAAAGGTATCTTTGGTCATGATCACCAAATTGAAATTTGTATTGAAACTTTGCCGCAAGAATTCATAATCATTTCAAAACCACTCACTCACAAGAGCATCTTTGGAGCTGAAGCTGTTTTGAACAGTGTTTGGATGGATAGAAGTAACAAACCTTCACATGATTGAATTACTGAGAGTACCCTATTGATGCTCTGATAGTTATGGAAAATACTATATTTACGGCAATTTTGACAAATTGGTGTTAATTTGCCAAAAACGCAAGCTATGTAATTGTTTTTTTGCATAACGGTGTAAATTTAGCATCGAAGGC
This sequence comes from Akabosia matsudoensis, assembly GCA_019593645.1. NCBI lineage: Eukaryota > Metazoa > Arthropoda > Collembola > Entomobryomorpha > Paronellidae > Akabosia > Akabosia matsudoensis. The sequence continues at coordinate 22,018 of VICI01000125.1, forward strand.
TGCGCGTTAGCACGTTACCTACATTTCTACTTTACTCTTTTTTATAGCACCTTGTGTTTTACATAGATTATTCATACATTAACATTTTTACCATATGATCCTTTGGTACTTAAACTGTGACGAGAACCTCGCGAAGCCGCGTACAACATCCTCACAGATTCTTGTTCGTCTGAATGTGCTAATCCTGTGTCATCAAACTCGCAATTTAGTGTGTTCATAAGCCCTCTATAGTGCTCTCAAGTATTTGTTTAGGTTGCATTATATATCACGTAAGCCTACTACTTAATAATTCCGTTCCCTTGTGTAAATTTTGCAAAAAAAGCTGAATACTATTGCTTGGATAAACATAGATATTTCATGTTCGCTTATGCTCTTCTTTTGAGTGTCATGATTTTTTATTTGAATCTTCAAAGACGGACTTTCGTTTATTGTATCAATGCATAAGTCGCAAAATTTCTCCAGCACATAATAAGTTAGATGGCATATTCTATCTAAATACTAGATGGTATATTATACACTTCAGTGATATACTTTTTTAATGGTGCAGACCTCAGTATGTGCCTTTAATTTCAAATTCTTCATAAAACGCATACCCATAAATAATTAAATCGTGCCCTCTTCCAGTAATCACGGAGGATAAACAAGAAACAACCAAGCGGAATAGGTAAACTATCCTTTACCGCGGCATCATCATCAGGACCACCACTTTTTCCTCGTATAAAACGTAATTAAACAAAGAGTATCTAACATGTTTTTTTTATTCGCGAGGAGGGTCGATGTACGCAATGTCGTCTCGCACACTTTCTTCCTCAGCATTGGCCCTTCCGTCATGTGCGTAATTCCTCCTCGACAACCTCCCCGCTTTGCTCTATAGACCCTGAAAATGGAAAACATAAACGCACTTGTTGTCTTCCTACTAGACGTCCAATGGGGAAGTAACTGGCAATCTACAACATACTTATATTCTAACGTCGTTCGATTAATGAGCAGAATGAACGGTTAACTACTTGTTTATTACTTTATAAAATCGTGAAAATGTGTTTCATGAAGAAAGTATAAGCTTAGAAAATGTAAACAACACAATGTAAAATAATATGTGTGGGTATGTTGTTTTTCGCATTGTTTGCGGAGGCTTCCAGGTTGTCAAAATATACGTCTTGTAATGGCTCGTAAACGGTCTTATAGCTTGTAACACATGAGTTCGCCTATTTTTGACCATATGCGGTGGAATGTTTACCTTTCTCTCATATAATCTTTTGGGTGATTACGACCGTAAAACTGTTTAAAGTTGTCGTAGGCCAGAAATTGCAACATCGTTAGAGAATTTAATGACAGTTTTTAATGGTTTTTTACACATGTAGTTTTTAGAGGCTGTCTATGCAGATAGCGAAATGATGCTATTGCCGGTTTTACTAGAGGTGAAGGAGGACGTATTTTCGCTGTTTTCAGTAGATAGGGTCTGGTTGCATTCATTGCTGCTGTTGGACTAGGGTCGAAGTGTTCTAGGATTATTCCGAAACGTGCTTTCGTATTCAGAAAATTTGAAAAGCGTTGTTTATGTATCGGCAATATTATTTTGATGCGAAACAAGTGCTGCCACTTTTTAGAAAGCATGTCAACTGGAAAATCATAATGTGATCTTAAGTGTGTCCAATTGCCCCCGTCCGACACTACTTCAATTTCGCTATCCCAAAGAAAAAATGTGTAGATTGACGTGATTATAAATTTATCGTCACATTCCAGTTAAGCTGCAAAGTTGTTTGATACCGACTCGAGTGGTGACTACACATGCCATTTTGAATGTTTAACCTTAACCAGACCTCAAAATTCAAAAGGTTGGAAAATCCTTCTCACACAAGCTAAAATAAATCAATTCTCTGGCTAATTTGAACTGTATTTTGAGAACATTCACACATTTGAGTCATCAAATTTCCTTTCATCTCAGTTGATTTTATACAATGATTATTATATAGCTATATATAAAATATTTGACATCTCGTTGATACCATAGGTTGAGTATGCAATCAATAAAAGGTAAACATAGGAGCCCTTATGTCCCACATTCGAAGTCCAAACATTTGGTATTTGCATGGTATTTTGTTGCAGAATGAAGAATGAGCTGTACTGTTCACATTTCCGACTGAATAGTATTTTGGGATGTTTTTGGTTGTTGCCCTCTGGCAACAATACATGATGACGTCATTCGCTCTACTACTACTATCATTATCCTACCCCATCAACTTTTACTTCCATCATCTTTCACCGACCTATAAAAATATCATGTGATAGTGATTTTTTATTCGCCAATAACGCAGCTGTAATGTATCATCTTTTGCCGTTGCCGTCATCATCACTCTTATTCCATTTTTTCCGCCAGATACCTAGACATTTACAAAATGCATTAGAAGCAATTCATGACATGTCCACTCTTCGACGAAAATGGAGCAATTTTTTTATTTTCGAAATGATGTTGTACACGTCTTAGCGGAAAAAGAGAGATAGGCTAAATCTATTTACCAATAACCTAATTTTCCATTACTCCCCGATGTTACACCACTTCGTTCATGTCTCTCAAGGGAATTCTTCTTCAGCTCCGTCTCCAGTCTATTTCCTTCCAGATTTTCCATTCCAAAGCCCAATAGGGATCAAAGAGATTATGTTCCCTTTTTTCTCTCAGGAGATGTGTTGGAATCGTTGGGATGCATGACGAATGGAACATGTTAATTGAATGCATACGTAAATAGTCCTGATTGAAAAATTTGATCTTTTTTGGAAGGGCCTTTCATCTACTCAGTAAATGTCCTACGAAACGGACGTTACAAAATAGTTCCGATAGAATAGGAAAACGATCGGGCTCAAGGATATATGTCGCCAAGTCATTGTAAATACCGTAAAAACATTTATTGAAAATCTGATTTGATGTTCTTTGATATCACGGCCACATTGTGGTTTGACTTTCATGCAAACTCATAAAGTCCTGGAAAATTTCTGAAGACATTTATGCCGTTGGTTTGTGGGTTTTCCAATTATCACATCAGTATTATAGGTGAAACTGATGATACGATAGACCAATGGTGTAATTTTCCCATTCTCTGTAGATATGTGTGAACATATTAATTGCAAGAGATAATGTCAAGCCTAAAGTGATTCCCCTATAAAGTTTTCTAAAATGAATAGCAAGCACGAGAAACGAGAAACGAGAAACAAGCATCAAATTTTAAACGATATTCGACAGCAGTAATAAAAATATATTATGTGTAATTTACAGCAAAATATAAGTAGTCCTCTTCACGCCAGTCCTCTGTCCCTTTATTAAGTAGCGAAAGTGGCTTTATAGGATCGTCTCTTCTGTCTGTCCGTCCGTCCGTCTGTCTGTAAGCTTTATAACTTCGAAAGTACAAGGCGCCCAAGGTTCATATTTTCCATACATAAGCGTCATCGGACAAGGGTCTGGCTGACAAAGTTTAAAGTTGTCAGGTGGTCACGTTTACGAGTTATGGGGTGACGAATGTTGACGATAATGCTTCGTAAATGGGGAAAAAATTTTATTCCATATTTCGATGGTATTACTAAGGTACATTAATTTTGCCTCAGAAACCTGAGTCTAATTTCGTCACGTTGAAGAGTTACGGGGAGAAGAAAGTTGACAATATTGCTTTGTTAATAGGGGAAAATTTTTATTGCATATTTCGATAGTACTACTTGGGTACATCAATTTGCTTCAAGAACCTGGGTATATTTTCGTCACGATGTAAATTTTACGAGGGGTACGGGTAGTCTTGTGCATGGTTCGATGCTTACGGGTACTTTTGTACTTGGTACGAGGGGTATGGGTATTTTTGTGCTTGGTACGAGGGGTACGGGTATGTTTGTACTTGGTACGAGGGGTACGGGTATTTTCGTACATGGTACGAGGTGCATGGCGCTTTCGCTACTTTAAGGGTTCGGTGTGTTACGGGCTGGTTAGAATTAGAGTGAAGAAACCACCGTGATCGTTGTAACAAATCCGAAACCACCACGGACTGACTACAGACTAGCGACCAACCCGAAGACATGACACATTCACACTAAAGGTATCAGCGTTAAAAAAGGGCGAAGCAAAAAGGAAAGCAGGCAGCAAACAACAACCACTTCACCTCTCTTTTTTCAATTCGTCTTGGCTTTAAAAATACTTGGTCTGCCTATCTGTCTTCCCCCTTTGCACAAATTCCTCACGACATGCTTTTACTTTTATTCTCTTTTGACTTTGTTCAAAAGAGCTGACGGTGGTTCTATAGTACTCTTAGTCTGTCGTGTCATGGCATTATGCTCGTCGCACAAAACCGGAAAAAAAAATCAAAGGATGTTTTTATCATCGTGCATGCATCATCATCATCATCGCCCAATTCATCCATCCATATCCATTAGTCTCCCACTCACACATGCATTATATTTTTAGTAAGAATGATCCAAATTACAGCCAACCAAACAGATGCATACTTTTTTTATCCGTCTACCGTCCTACTTCACGTTTCAGCATATGAATTCATTAGCAAAATGTAGGGAAAAGAACGAGCCACACATATCCACTATGCATAATAAAATCGCAATAATAATCAGCATAAGACAGGAAATAACTCTAAAACAGAAAAAAAACTGAAGTAGTTTCTCCACATCCTTCTCTCTTACTTGTCATATCATAAATTTCTCTTCCGGGGAAACAGGAGAATTTCATTCTTTCCACGAATTATTTTATATGAACATCATTTTCAACTGTAAAATGTCTCTTCTGCTGAGTCTGTATTTTAGCTGAAATGACACCCGTTTTTATTCCGAATCCCATAACTCTGCAGTTTTTTTTCTCTTCTTTTTGAATAGGCAAAGAGAAATATATATTCAGGTACACGTGATCGGTGCTCAGTTGCTTGCTCACATTATGTTCGGTTGGAAGGAAGATGGGTTTGACGGGCGTGCTCGTCTCTCGATGTCACTCTCTGTTTCCTCCTCATTACGACAAGGTAAGCATCAGCATGGTAAAAAACGAAAATGTAGTTGTTGGTAGTGAGGTGGTTATCGTGGTCTTGTAATATTCATCCTCAACGAACCAACATCAACCACGGACTGACTCTGGGCTTTACAGTGTTTGGGGATCCAGGTACTCTCTCGTTTCCGTGTGGACATTTCTCCCGTTTTCGCAACGCACATTTATAGCAATTTTCTTTTTGTAGTAAACTTGTTCGAAAACTACCAGCGGGGAAACTCATGAGTTTTACTCATAATTTTCTTTGCATTTTTGGTTGAGTAAAGTTCAGATTTGGCGTTTCTCGTTAGAAACAGGTCAGAACCAGAAAGTGAAAGAAATCAACATTGGTAGTAGATGGTTATGTTGCCGGGAGGGAGTTTAAAATTGTATAAACCATGCCTGTAAGTGAGTATGGAACAAACTGAAAAGGAAATCTTCTTTCTTGTTGCAAACGATAAACTCTTTCAGAAGTACTACCTATGTCTATGTACAATTGACAAGCATTATGTTACTTCATACTACAAATTACGCGTTAAAAAATAGACAGACAGGCACGTATTGAGCGTTAGGCGAGGTAAGCTCACTTTTCCGGCAGTATCATAAAAGTAAATTAGCACAGTCGGCAACTGTCGACATGGGCTGCCGGGTCAGGCCGGCGAGGCTCGAGAGCCGTGTCGGATTCTCATGGTTTTTAATAAGCCCATACGGTTGTCTCACCAGGGGCCTATAGATATGCCCACGTTGAATGCATTATAAATTTAATTCCATGTTGCAAACCAGCATATTAAATTCATATATTCCGAGCTACGACATGAAACTTTCGAAATATTATCTCATATTTTATTAGGATATTGTGTGCCAATCTTATCCCTATATTTTTTGGTCAATACCTAGAAGACACTTCCTCCTCAAAACATTCTTTCCATCCAGGATGCATGACTGGGATGGAATTTGAAGAATTTCCTCGTTTTCCCGGTGGATACAGTTATGACAATGGTCGTTTCTCTATTTTTTGAGACATGTTTGCGCAGATTGGGGGACTATAGTGTTTTTCCCTAATACACCTGCTAAAATGGACGCCACGTAATTTCCTGAATGGTTCCAGGTACTCTTTTCATGTTGTACGAGCTTGTTGATGGTACCAATAATGCGAATATTATCCAGCAAGACAACTATTATCATTTTTCCCTATTTTATATCCTAAAACGGAGCTCAAAGGCAATACATCTAGTAAAATTTAGTCGTATATCACAGGCATCTTGTCCATGACAAATACTAATGGCCTTCATGCAACAGTGAAGCGTTAAAAAATTCTCAGGATAAATTATACCAAAAAATACTCACAAGCTACAAGGCTCTACAACTTTTGTCCAATCAAACAATAAGAAATTAAAGTTTGCTTGTGATGAAGAAACGCCGGAAAATGTATCATCCATTTTCGTCATCCTCATAAACACTTTTCTTCATGGTTTAATCTCTTGATCATCCCGATTGCTCCATTAGGCTCTTCAACCAAAAAATTATGAAATAAAAACGGAAGCCGCTGCAAAAAGAAAGGAGCAACGTAAACAGCTAGCTTTCTACAAAAATGTGTTTCACAAAGTAACTTTCGAGAAGTGTAAGAACGCATAAAAAAGATGAAAGTCGAGTGCCAACCAAGCCCATTTACAGGGCAATCATCATCACAAGTGGTGATGTGACTACGATAAAGAACGCACAATACAGGATTTTGCTTTCATCCTCATATGATATTCAAGTCAGGTAAGCCTTGTCCGGTTGAAAAACAAAATATAATGCTCAATACGAACGCTTTATTGCATGTAGAGAGTATAGCAGCGTATAGTACTTCCAGTTTACAGACAAGTGCACTTTTTTGTAATGAAAATGCTTGCGGTTTAGGCTTTCTCTAAATTTATGCTTTTATCATTTTTTAAATTTGAATATTATGAACAAGATAATTACTCTATTCCCTTTCATTTTTCACTCAACAAAAAAAGCAGTTTCATAGACGAAGACGAAGGTTTTCTGCCTTTCCCCTTGCCTGATAGTGAGCCTAGCTCGTTTCCACTTTTAATACCAATGCCCAGCTCTTTTTTCCTGAACAGCTTTTGCTAGATTACTCCTCTCGCACACAAATTAATTTTCATGCAGACTCCTCCGAAAAACTGAGTGTTGTGTGTCAGAAGTTTTTTTCTTTGTGCAAGAGCAAAGCGGGAGAAAACTATTTTGCAATGGAGTTGCGATGATGATGATCATGGGAAGGAGTATATCTTATGTAAGCCTATTTTTGCTGGCTTTCGCTTAAATATCAAAAGTTATTGGCTTTTACTAGCAAGTTGCTCTAGTCATGTACGTTGATTTGTTGATTTTTTTGTACTTCTTCTCATTCCACTTCTTGCACTCTTATCATTCCCTTTATTCTCTTGTATAGATTTTTGATGGCTGCAGAGTAACAGAAGTAGTTATAGATAAATATAAAAAAAGAGAAAAAATTAGCACAACTTTTTATAGTCGCAGCAGCGGTAGCATCAAGAGCGGCTGTTTTTGTAAAGTGGTATTATATGTCACCCAGTTTGCTATTTGAAATAATAAAAGATGGTAGAGAAACGATCGAAAGGAAAAATGTTCTTTAGTTTTTTAACAGACGAAGCAAAAACGTAAAAAAAAAAACTACTTGCTACTTCACCACTGTTACCAGCTACAAAATAGAAATAAAAGAAAACTCAATACTGTGAATCAAGAGCTGGCATCAGTTGTGCAAAGTAAAACTGTCTGGTGTGTTTTTATGCTTCCTCATATGCCATGCCATATTATTGCATATGGGTAGCCAAAAAAGTTGCATGGTTTCGCTAGAATTGAACTAGAAGGAATGAAAAAATGGTAAAGAATGTTTTTTGATCGTATACTATACATTATGCATGGAATACTTTGTTCCCAGAGTCAGTAATCGTTCCGATGTTGAAGAATGGAGATATGGTTACATAGACCCGAGCAAAAGTGCTCTGTACAAAAAGAGAATAAAATTCTACGGACAAGAGGAAAAGGAAAGGGAAAGAAACGGAGAATTGTAATATTTGCCATTTCTCAGCGAAGAAGAAACAAAATCGTATATTAAGATATTTTGTACATATGATGATGATGAAATGAGCATACACAGAAGAATATATATTTTTAAGTGTCTGTTTTCTACTACTCCCATGATACCGATACTGGCACGCTGCTGGTCCTTCTGTGTAGGTTACTTAGGCTGCTGTACGAATTCATAAGTAGTTTGCTGCCATGCTGGTACTACGGAAAAAAAGAGAAAATAAATGTATGAAGCGATGAGCTTCATCCCAACTCTGTTTTATTTCTGGGTGTGTACATATAATAATGCAGATACTTGAATCTTCCACTGCTGCTCGTACTGCTACCGTATAACTGTGACGTGTGAAAAATGTTTCAGCGTGTACGCGGTCTTCGGATATACTCCCGCTGCTGTTAGTTTTCTCCTTGTGTGAAAAATAGAAGAGCACTTTGCTACTATTTCGCTTTACTCAGCTATTTCCAACCTCCATTTCACAGTGAGCGTATAGTTGAAGCACGTACATGGTAGAAAGGCATGGAGTAGTTACACCGAAAATAACAACATACATTTTATACAGTAGCCAAGGAAATATTCAATATCTACAAGACTACATTCTGGTACTGTGGGAATGCTTCGTGAAAGCTGTTATTCCCATCCCTCTCTCTCTGACTCTGTATCCATCCTGTATCTGTGTCTTTTGTAAAATGTTGATGGAAGTGTTTGCAAAATGAATGTCTAGGAAGGGAAAGCATATACGTACGTGGATTGTTGCGTGAAAGCCATAAGCATATTTGCGAATCCTGCTCACATGAAGGCTAGCTAAACCCTAGCCGTAAAATTCAACTTGTATTACGCCACGTTATGTATTCAACTTAGTTCAATGTTAGTCCTGCATCTGTTTTTCAAGTAGGAAGCAAAATACGTAGATAATGGAAAAGGAGAGGCGCCTACATACTCTCTTGTGTAGAGAGAGCTGACTACAATGTTGTTGTACGTTTGAAAAGTCTTCCAAGTGAAGTGAAAATAAAGGCCGAGAAGGAAAACGGGCAGCAACATCCATCCTTTTCTCACTTTTCTTCGCGAATATTTTCATAGCGAATGCCTACCCACGGAGTAGGAGTAGGGCAGCCAGTGAAGAATGTATGAAAAACGTATAGGCATTACACGAAAATTGATGATGATGACACCAACATGAAAACCACCATGTTTCATGTGGCTATATCAAGGGATAATATGAAAACACACATTTTCCATAAACTCACAAGTAATAGTACCACACCATCAAGCATCCTATCATTCTGGGAACAACCTCCTCACAACAGTAGTAGTTGTATTTTCTCGCTCTCTCTCTCTCTCTCTCCACTCTCTATTTCGATAAGCTAACAAAAAGGGAATATCGCAGCCTGTAACAATATTTCTACGCAATAATTCCTTAGCTAGGTATGTGCTAAATGTTATACTATATGCGCTTGGAATTGGTCGGAAGTTATGTATCTATAGTCTCTCTAGTTTCATACAATGAAGCATCTTTTTTTTCTTGTTTGACTGGTGAAAATATGATTTCGCTAGTGCTATATCCGTGTACATGCATAAGACGAGAAGAGCACACACACACACTTAAGTCATACACATTTCAACAAACTTTTTAGTAGTAGTAAAAAAGGAGTGCAGCAGCAGTGGCATTGTGGTGGTAGATCTAGCATAACATTATTTTATACACACGATTAAAAGCGACAACAGTAAACGTTCTTTTTTTGTACCCCGACTGCAGCATTTTATGAACAAAAATATTGAAAGCAATTTGTGAGCATCGATAGAACCGAAACACATTCAAGTTAAGTGGAAAAAGTGTTTAAATTCTGGTGGGTTGAAATATCAAAGAGAAACCAAAGAGGAAATGAAGACAAAACATTGCGGGAAATGAGATAATACGGAACATTGTTCGTTTCGTGTTTTCTATAGTTATATTGCCATTTATACAGTTAAGAGTAGTTAAAAATGTTTGCATCCCCATCTGATGCTCCTTCAAACCCAACCAGGTAACTGCTGCGCTGCAAGCCTGCGTCAGTTTCAGTTTCAACCTGTTTCGCTATAAAATTCAAGTTTATTATTTTTTCCATCATAAAACAAGATCGCAAGTGCTGTTTGGCTTTTGTGCTGAGTGGACTGATGTGAAAGTGAATTGGTGAAAATACCAGTGGATTAGTAACCTCATCCTTTGTTGCTCCACATTTTTGTTACCACATTACGTATTGTAAAGAAGAAATCGAGAGTGCCGTGAGGAATGAGAGAAGTCGCCAGCCTCACTACCACAAACAGCAAGTGAGTAAAAAAATAAATTGCTTATGTGGAAATTATTTCTTGGCAGTGTGCCGTGTTTTATGTTGTTCATGTTGCGTGTAAACTGAGATAGAAAGTGAAGAAGATAGTGGAGAAAAAATTGGCCACCCACCTTTTGGACAACGTTTGTTGTTGACACTTTACAAACTTAAAGCACAATTAAGCAGCAATTATGTATATTGCTGTTGAAACCTGGAAAGATAAGTTATCAACAATCAGTGCTGACCAAAACGATTGCATTTTTCAGGATTCGAATTAGAACATGTCCTGAAGTTATGAAAGTGAATGGATAAACCTTTCAGGGAACGTACAAGAGTCACATTGTTTATGCAGGTGACTGGTTAATTGGATGTTGAAAGGAAACTTAATTACGCATGTATATGGAAAAGTTTTCAAGAAAACTCCTTCGAAAGCCACAGTTTAAGTATTTTAGCGACATTCCCATGCAAATATGTGTATGAATGACTAATGTTAGTCATTTAATAAGCGCAACGCATTACATAACTTAATTAATCACATGAAACTTCACATGGCAGATCGTGTGTCTACAGGTCCTCCCCTAAAAGACACAAATTATGGAGAAAGTCCATCGGGAAAAGGTGGATACATCAGAAGGCCAATTCCAAGCTCATACATTGTCCGTTTTTGCGTCTTTCAATCATGGAATTACTTTGGCTTCACAAGAGAGGGAACCCAAATACTTCAAATGACACCAATTAATATAAATTTTTACAACTTTTCCTTGTCTTTAAGGCTTTCCTCTTGTCATTTTGTTTTCCTTCCATGTCTTTCTCATATAATGGTCTTTCTTCAATGAAGCCATCTTGTTGCTGACTTTTGTTTCTCTTCCTATTGCATAACTGCTACTGTAAACATATTTCATTATATTCATGATAGAACTCATGTTGATACATTTAGTTTACATGCGGTTAATTTCATTAGATACTCGGCCGCATAGCAAAATTAATATACTTATTTCCACTATCCATAACCGAAAAGAACATCGAAACCAGCAGCAATACCGCTGCTACAACAATCATGATTTTCTTGTGTTCATACCAAAAATCACCACCCATCTTTTCGTGTCTGTCTATCCATATGCACAACTATTTCCTTCAATACTCCTCCACGTTCACGTTGTTTGGCTTTTTGGTACATAGGCAAAAACCTAGTCACACTCGTGGAAGCACTTTGTATTACTGTTTTGTAGTAGTAGTTCCACTACCACCACCATTTCTGTTTTTCAACAACAACAATATCAAAGGCACAACCTGTGAGACAAGAAAAAGGAGTAAGGATTTTTCTCCTCAACTTTGTTGTGTAGTCATAGTCTTCACACCAAGTCACCACCAGCTGCAGAAGCAGCAGCACCAAAGAACACGACGATCAGCAGCAGCACAAGATCATCATGAGGATCTGATCATCAGCATCATTATAAACTTTGAGTACAATCGTGTTCTCGCGTACTGCATAAAACTTGTACAGAGATGTTAACAAGGTCTCTTTTCATATGTAAAGTAAAAAGGAAAACGTGAGTGTGGGTTAATAAGAAAGAGGTAATGTTAGCTACAAATCAGAGACGAAATTGTAAAAAAAAAATTATAATCGATTTGCGCTCACCAACAACAATAACATAATCTGCTAGACAGGTGTAGTAGGCATGCATGCATTTTACGAGGACGACTCATTTACCAAAAAAAACCTGCGAAACACGGGTTGTAGTTGAGGAATAATAATTGTTAATATTTTTGTTGTGCTCTCTTAAGTGTTAGTATGAAGAGAAAAACTTGCAGTTAAATTATTCATCAAAGAAAAATAATAGCAGCAAGAGAGCACAATAAAGTGTTAAATTTGATCTATTCATATTAAAAGTAATAACAACTTCATGCTGGGGGTGATTGTCTATTGTGAATCGAAATCGTATTGTCTATAGCAAGCACTTAAAAACGCCTAAAATTTCTTGATTAATTGCAATCTAACCTTAATTTTATTTAATTCTCTTATCATTGAACAGGGGGCGATGCCGCATGACAACTTGACTGAAGCATTGTAGCAAGAAAAAAGAAATTGGTGGATGCAGAGAATAAGATTTGGCCGAGGTCCATTCGTCCTTACTTTTACTGAAGATTACATGTCTGTTTGGGGCTAAGACAGATTAAAATAATGACCAGAGATAGAAACAAGAGGCAAAAGTATTGACACTACAAACGACTGCGAGTGCTTGTACAGCAACCACAAACACAACTGTTACATTCGATTGTCAAAAGATAATCAGCCAATGACGTATTCAATTCATATTAAACGTGTACTCTCGTAAAAAATACCATTGAGTTTGTGATGTGTGATATGTGATGACCCACTGCATCTTGACAATTGATGACTTTACGATTCCTTATACGACCGAGAACCAGCAAGCCTATTGATAGACCTCATTTGGAAGGGATTTTGCCAAAAAACTATACAATCGCTGTTTGGACACGCATTGTATAGCAGCCGTGATTTGATATAACAACATCTGGGATCACGTATAATTTTTGCTTGTACTCGGGCATGCAGTTGTGATTTTTAGTGTCTCATGAGTAGCCTTCAGTGAATGATCTAAACTGACCAGCGCTAACCTACCCTACCAGAAAACCTTGGCAGTTTGGGACTTCAAATAACATTTTAACTGAAAAGTGTAGATTACACCATGAAAATATTATACCAAATCAATTCCATTCCTGAATTGATAATCGTAATCAGTGTTTAGTACGTGTGAGTGATATTTAAAAGTGTTTTTATCTACTGATATGACTATCATCAAATAAAAAAACGGGGATCCAAATGTGTGGAACGAGAAACGTGTCAAGATTTGTGTGTGATACTTCCATAAGTGACTAAACTGTACTGCTACTCCAACCTAGATAATCACCGCAGCAATCAACTCAGTCGTGCTAAAATTCCAATAGATATAATTTTAAAGTGTGTATGGAAATGCGTAAAATGTGAATAAGAGCAGAGCGGCAAGTCTGTGTTCATTGATATACAAATAATGAGTTGATAAAAATTGTCCGTATAATACAACCACAATTTTTCCTCCTTTCATTAGTTATTTTTACGCGGCTACTTATTACATCCTTCCAAGAAAGATAACGACAAAGAAGCGTTGTGGGTTTTCCTCCGTGACATTGACTATAAAGTCGCGGTCGCCACCAATCACATACATCATTCATCGTGTAAAAATATAAAAAGCTAAATTACTTAGAACGTCTATTATTTCTGATATTCCTTGTCGTTGCCATCATCATTTCGCCAGCGAAAGTTGTGACTGTGTCCGAAACGTTAGAAAACAGTCTCTGAGCGACTGTAGACGTTGTAGCGGATAGATTCACGAAACATTGATATGCCTTTCGTGTGAATAAATTATGGCTCCAAGTTTCTTGCCTACAATCAAAAGGCAGGGAAAAAAGTTGCCTCCTCTCTCGAAAGAGAGAGTGAGCGAGTGAAAAGTTCTATTGCACGGAAGGAACAGACGGACAAGAAAACAACCTTTCTTCTACCTTGTCGGGAAAATATTGGAATCAATCAATACTCGGAGAAGCATATCCTCTCATGTGTCCTACACAAGTTGAAGAGAGAAAAAGTCAAGCTGGAAGTTTGAGCACACATGTAAATGTCATTTGGAGAAGAGCTATTACAAAATAATCCAATCCAAATTTAGAGGAAAACAGGAGAGAATAGAATGTATTAAAAGGAAAGAACACTTAACGCTGGAGGTGATCTGTTATTATTACGAGAAATTATAGGCCTGTTCATGGTCACACAACCGTTCCAGAGATATGCATTATCCCGTCTATGATATTGCTTAATTGCTGGAAAAGAAAAGTCAAGAAAACGTAATAACCCCATGTTTCTTGAATAGTTCATGAGGTTTTGCAATCCGTAATTCATAATAGGTGGTATGCATGAACTTATCCGGCTAGATTAATTCTACATTACGTTGGCCACCGAAAACGGAAGAAGACGAGAATTAGTCTGAAAAAATGAGGCTACACTGATTTTTACTGGTTTACGTTCAGGTCCTGGTGTATTTCCTCTTAAAAGGAAATTTTTGTATGTAAAAAAGACAACTCAAGTTTGAAGGAGCAATTCAGAACAAGAAGATAATATTTTAGACAACATTTAAGTACTATACAAAAAAGGTCCTCGAGTAGACCTCTTGTTTCTTTGCGATAAGGAATTAGAGTCAATTTAGGTGCTTCAAGATGGCGATGAACGCAACGACTCGCTTTAGTGACAATTATGAGCTCAAGGAGGAGCTGGGAAAGTAAGTTTGCTTATGTTATTTTCACTCTTTTCCTTCTCTATTTTTTCCTTGTATTTGTTTCTCTTTCTTGAGCAAAGTAGAAAAGTAAACAAGATTATAGGGGAAAGTCTAAATGAAAACAGAACTTGAGCTAAATTTTCATCATTTTTTCCACAGGGGTGCATTTAGTATCGTGAGGCGATGCGTACAGAAATCAACGGGACTGGAATTTGCTGCCAAAATCATAAACACCAAAAAATTATCCACAAGAGGTAAATATTATGAAAATATTATGCACATATATTTGTCCAGGCAGGCGTTTCGTTAGCATGAATTCCTCTTCAGTTTGTGCTTCCATTTTTTTTCATGCCAGAGACTGTGTTGATGACACGGTCAATATCTATTAATTAATTGTGTTTGTCAAAGTATGCTCCCATTTTCTGTGTCATTATCCTAGCCAGATACTCCATTTATGTTGTCTCATTAACGATATAATCGTCTATACTTTATATTCCGACGGCAGTCATTACACATTATGCGAGAGTAATTCAAGTGTTTTCTTCCACTTGACAGACTTCCAGAAATTGGAACGGGAGGCGAGGATATGTCGGAAACTTCAGCATCCTAACATAGGTAAGGACCTGTATTTATGGAAAATTAAGTACGCAGGCTCATTCAACCATTGTACCGCTAATGTCTTTGGCTTTTACATACAGATCTATGCGTCCATAAAATACCGAACTGATAATGCAAAACGTTATAATATACATATTCGTATAATGATATGTAATATACCTACACAAGACCACCTGTCTCCCACTAATTTTCCCATATCAGCATGGAATTTTTTAATATGCTTCTCAAACAACAGTAGGCAACTTATCCATATGTATTGTCACAAAATTTGTTATTTCAGGTGTAGGTATATAATAGTTATGGCACGTGGCACGTGCATATAAATACAGCAAAGAAAAACTTAAATTTCAGTTTCGTATTCACTCTATACAAAATTACGACTTTTCCAATTTTAGTAAGAAATATTTTTTAGACGGTTACTAGCTCATTGACTATTTACAAATGGTGAATGTCCATCACAACATTTGTCCATAAACGAAAATATGACCCTCAAAACTATTTACAACAACTAAATGTCATATTGAAAGAAATCCCATCAAACATGTCGTCGTAGGTATAAATCAAGGCTAGAAATATATTTTTGGCCTAAATACTTGTTCATAAACTCGTGCCACATAAGTCAGTCAAGATCTTGATTGTCAGAATATTCAATATTAGAAGAAAAGGCTTTATTTCCCAATTTCTACCACAATGATGAAAACAAAGCGATTTTTTTGCCGACAGGATTTAGGCAAAAAAGATTCACATTTTTTTACTCGTATTGGTATTGAGCGCAAGGTACACGGGGAGATGGATGAATAATAATTTGTTTTATCGAAATGTTCCCAAGTAATAATGTATTCGTGCAATCAGTATCAGTGGAACATAAAAATGTTTTATTACTACCTGTGCACTTTGGCGTGACCAACTGCTCGTGTTCCCTAGAATCATTCGCTATTTCTACCAGTCACATCTTATTACAGTAATAGAAAGATTGTGGAAGAGTCTTGAAAATAGCTAGCGCATAGTGTAATTACTATGTGCATATTAAATGACAAGTAGGACACCGAGTTGGCTTGCAAAATGTAATTCGTCTCGATTCTTTTCTGAGCATTACAAAATATGGAAGCTTATCAAAATAAGAAAGACTCAAATTTGGCAGTCGGCATATAAAGGGCGTACACGAGAGGTGAAACTCAGGTACAAAAAAAACTGGCCATTGATGATGTCCATATATGAGAAACGATGATGATTGTATCGTGTCGTTCACATTTTGTTGTCGCTCCTGTCCAGTTGAACTACCTATTATATACCATTAGTCAAGATTGAACATGCTACATATTTTTTCCACTGTACTGGTCAGGAGTTTACACTGAAACCATTTTCGTTTGTAAATATCATCGATCCGAATGAAATTTGTCGTGCTAAATGAATGAAAGGAAGCACTCTGCATTAAAAAACTTCATATAATAATGCACGCTTCGTAAAATCAATGGGAGGTCTGTTTTCGTAATTATAACGAAGATAGGTGATGATTAGAAGGCATTAGCATGAAATAGCCAGGGCAAATATTACTTTATAATTTTTCGCTGGAATACTCCAATAGTTTTTAAATATGATATCGTGGCCTCCAAATGAATTAATTCTTGTGATTCAAAAAACAGTAGTTGTAAAATATCATCGGTAACTGAAGCTTTTGGTGTCATGAAACGATCGCTCGGCACAATTCAAATATTCTTTAGGTAAATGTTAGTGAACGGGCTATCCGGCTGCGGCACAGATTAATTTTGTTGTGCATTTTTTCTGTCAGTATAACTACACATGATTCAAAACAAAACAGAGGTAACAAGATTAAATCAGAAATCATGTGCAAACAAAACTGAATGAGATATGCTATAATTTATATATAACTGAAAGATATAATTTATTAATTGATCTATGGAGATATGCATAGTATAAGCATTGCATTATGTAAGTATAACGACCAATACCTTGCTGGAGGTGTGGGGAGATGTACATGCTAACTTTTTGTACCTATATCCGTTCTTTCTTTGGATGTGCTCAGATTTATTACGACAAAACATCCAAGCAAAATGGCACGAATGGTTTATTACCAAATTAACTTATAATACCAGTCAATACACTCCATGCCAATGAATACAATTCTCAAGTGACGTTGTCGAAAAGGAGAATACTTCTCCATATGTAATTATGTTACGTCATGTCCGTGAGTGACCTCAATTAACCATTACATTTTTCGTTTCCTTTTTTGATGTCTGTTCCGCTAAACGCTGTTGTCTTCCGCGATGGCCTTGCTAAATTGTCTCTTTGGAAAACGTGACAGTCCGTCTTCATGACAGTATCCAGGAGGAGAGTTTCCATTACCTCGTTTTTGACTTGTAAGTGAACAGCAATTCTTTAGTTTTTTTTTTGTTCGACAAAACCACGTATCTCTCTCGCTGTCATGTTGAGATAATTGAGCTGCACGTGTAGATTGCGATGGTGTTAAAATACGCTCAGTCGAAAGCATTTTGGAGGCAATAAAATGACTGGAATGTACGAAAAAACTGTATGAAAGAAATAAAATAAACTATAACTTTATTTTTGGCATCTTGCAGAGTAACGGGCGGAGAACTGTTTGAGGATATAGTAGCCCGTGAGTTTTATAGTGAGGCAGATGCTAGTCATTGCATTCAGCAGATTCTTGAAAGTGTCAATCATTGTCATACGAATGGAGTTGTTCACCGAGATTTGAAGGTATGCCTACTTGTAACTAATGTTTCTATTTATATACTTTATGTGAGATTTACTACTTTTTTCTATGCTCACATGTTTTATTTATAAAAATCTGACCGTAAAAATGCACATGTAGATACATGTACTACAAGCGAATCTAATTGGGTATTATGTTTGGTTTTATTTTTCCTCGTGATTTGTCGGCTTTGATGCACACAAATTTTCCCTGTAGCCTGAAAACTTATTGTTGGCGAGTAAGCAAAAAGGCGCAGCAGTGAAATTAGCAGATTTTGGGTTGGCGATAGAAGTACAAGGGGAGCAACAAGCGTGGTTTGGATTTGCGGGAACGCCCGGATATCTGAGTCCTGAAGTGCTCAAGAAGGAGCCCTACGGAAAGCCTGTTGATATTTGGGCTTGTGGTGAGAATAAAACAACTATATTGTACATATATGAAAACGTGACGCATGGAATATTTTTTTCAAATCGATGTTCGTGATCGTGACGAATTCATTAGATAAAGCTATATATGCGTTTCCTCTTTTTTCTCCTATATAGGTGTGATCTTGTATATATTGTTGGTGGGATATCCTCCATTTTGGGATGAGGACCAACATCGTCTCTACGCTCAGATTAAGGCAGGTGCTTATGACTATCCAAGCCCAGAGTGGGACACAGTCACAGCAGAGGCTAAGAATCTTATCAACCTCATGCTCACTGTCAACCCTAACAAGAGGATCACCGCTGCTGAGGCTCTCAAACACCCTTGGATTTGCGTAAGCAACTCATACCTACATCCAAATATCATTCTGCAAATCAAATTCTTAAATTCACTTCCGTTCTTAATCGTGTCATGTATTCTCCATATAAAATTGATCTTCTATTTATTTGCACTTTTTTTCTAGCAACGAGAACGTGTGGCTAGCCTTGTGCACAGACAAGAGACTGTGGATTGTCTCAAGAAATTCAATGCAAGGAGGAAACTCAAGGGAGCCATTTTAACTACCATGCTGGCAACTCGAAATTTCTCCAGTAATTGAACACAATCAATAAGATTTCCTCCCGTTTGTCCTCCATGACAGGGGTGGCAGGGAAAGTTATTATCGATGCAATTCATGCTCCTCTCTTGCTATTCTTTTACTTCTTTCGCTAAACAAACCCACTTTTTCTTGTGCCCTTTTACAGCTCGGAGCATAGTGAACAAAAAAGGCGAAACAGGTGGGACGGGCTCACTCACCTCAGCATCTGGCTCGCAAGTCAAGGAGTCAACAGACTCATCCACAACCATTGAAGATGATGACGTCAAAGGTTAGTTTCAATCAGTCATTCCATATTAATCTTACTTGACTAAGGTCTTTTTTGCTCTCTTCTCACGATTAAGTCTCCTTATAACACGTAAATTCTGTTCTCTTCCACAAACAACTTCTACATTTTAAAAAATCTCTTTTTTCTGGTATATTCATCTAAACCGTGTAGTCGTAGCTTTCCTTTTCTAACTAGACTTACTCTAGGACATCTTTGAAGAGAAAAATCCTTCTGTAAAATTTACTATTTTTCTCCGATAACTTTATGATAGCATTGTACATATCGTAACAACTTCAGTTTGCTTGTCTGGACGTATAAAAAAAGTCTTGTTTATTACACAATATACTTTCTCTTGTTAAAATTACGAAATCAGGAAGAGTTGTTTTCTTTCGTAAAGTACATGTAGTTTCAAAACGTATGAATATTTTATCGTTCTCTTTACAGTAGAAATCCGCATAATATTTTCTTTCCTCTTTTCTCACTTCATCAATTTCACTCGTGTTGTTCCTTGTACCACATTCTAGTTTTGAATTGACTCCACCAAGTAAATTTAAAGCTGTAGAAATACTTTGGCCAAGAACATAGGAACAGTTTTACGTTGAAAAAAAGATAACCTTCAATAATAGCTCCAGTAGGAGAAAGTGCTAAAAAAAGCATTAAAATTTTCTTTTCAAAGCAAACGGTATCTATTTTTACTCCTGTAGTTTGAGTTTTTTGTCAGGTTTTTTTTTCAGTTTGAAATTTTCAGAACAATTTAATGTTGCCTGTCAATTGTATACTTTTGGCAGTTAGTGTGAATGTTTTTATTATACACAAACTAACTGACAACTGAGGTGATTTCAATGTTGCAGAATTTCGTTTTTATCGTTCCCAGAAGGTTTTAGTTTTATTTTTAATAACACTTCTGGTGGCAAAACAAGTGTGGGACTTTATATGTAACGTTTGCCAATAAAGTTGTTACTTTTAAAATACTTGTTAACGTTAAAAGTTTTTTGGTTGTATTGAAACTGTTTTGGGTATCATTTAAGGAAAGACTAATAATCATTTAACCTATTACCTCATCACTGGAAGTTATGAGTATTTTGTGTATGTTTTTGATTAAGGTATTTTTGTGTGATAATCAATCATGAATATTGTTTTTGAAAGTCGAAAACTTATTGCTACTACTACTACTACTTCTACTACTACCGATAAGGTTAAACTGAAATTTTACGGAGGAAGGTTATTTTAAAAGGGGAAAAATAATTTCCGTACAAGTAATTCGCTTTCTTCATTACTTTCTTTTCCGTTCGAGTCTGGAGGTATTTCTAATACGCTAAGTGTTTTGGTTTTATAATCTCTCAACGGAAGTAATTTTGTTGCTTTACAATTTTGTCTCTAAGTTTTATTTATCTTATGTTTAACTATGAGCGCTGCGTTTGAATGGATGTTCGCAATAATTTATATCTTGCTCTGGAACGGGATTAATATATGATACCTAATATTTTGAATGCTTGCCTATACCACAATTTGCAAATACTTACGTAATTATTTTCTTTTCGACCCGGAATGCGACTACAATAACAACTATATAATTTTGCTTTATTTACCAAATCTCTCACTTTCCTCTCCTTAAAAATTATAATTTTGGCGGTTAATTCACAATGCTGATGAATGATGTGTACATAAAAATCTATAATACTTCTATATGAACTCAATTGTTTAGCTTCTGTATGCAATTTCGTCCATAGTGTACATACATTTTTAAAAAAATGAAAGTAGGGTATTAAAAGAGTTAATTGGGAATTTTGCAACTGTATTTGTATACTATTTATGACTGAACTCTAGTTTTTAAAAGTTGCATTGTTGGAAACTAAGCGTACATGGAACTAACCATGAAGAAAGGATATAAGACACAGTTCAACAATGATGAATGAATGATCAATGAATACCCTATTTTCAAAAGCAGCTTGCTAACGCTAAGCTATTTTTTGTACAACCCCCACACAATTTCAAAAGCTAATCAAGGCTTCTGCTGTTAATTTTTCAAGTTAACCTAAAAAACGCACGTTTAAATTTTAAGATTGTCTTCTGAGTAAATTGAAACATTCTATAATGCCGTCACACTTGTTACAGGTCAAAAATTTGGTTAATGACCAGCGCACGCTTGTTTCGCATGAATTCTGCACGATCCGCCCACTGAGTCACTCAATTTTTAAATAAGCACAAAATTTAAAATCCAAGCAATTCTACAGGTTTAAGCAGCTTTCACTTTTCACACGAAAATTCAAATACGTTTTATTGCGGAAAAAATTAAAGGTTGCTAGTTTCATATGGCACATTAAGAGATCACGAGATCACCCATAAAGGAGCATTGAAAGCTACAAAAAGCAAATTACTTTTATTACAGTTCTTGCTTTTCACTTTTTCTCCTAAGCTCTTATTTTCCAAGCTTTCTCTCAAGACACTCATAAATTCTCATACCTGCATCCAACCCACTAAATGTAAGTATTACCAACAAGTCCCTGTATTTTCCCTTTCAGGACCTAACACACAACCAGAAACAATGAAACCCATGGCATATATGCTGTGTCACATTTGTTGAAGCCAAACAAACGACCGTGCTATACTTTCTAGTAACCAACTTTTCACTACACATTAACCCTCACCAAAAATAATAATACTACTACCTTTCAACTAGAGCAATGCTGCTGAAAATGTAACAAAATAATATTTTTCACGTACATCAGCAAACATCAAAAGCGGGAGAAAGTTTGCGGTGGCAACTTTCCGCTCTCAGTTTACCCAGAGTTTCAACAATTTCACCCAGAGGATATCCAAACAGATATTTTCTTGTCTTTTCATCTCTACCACATTGTTCCCCGTGTTATACGTTCTATGACCTTATTCTGATATCAACTCGACATCTTGCTGCTACTTCTACTACTTTCTCTTGTAACTGACAACCTCTCGTTTCTGCTACCACTTCTCACAAAAAAACGCCAACTATTTTACCCGTGTCAAAAAGATCACGTGGCCATTTTACTCGATATATTGATGTGCAGGCTTTGTTGGCTATTTTTTAGTCCTCTTTATATGTAAGCTACTAAATATAAAAAGTCCACTGTCCATAATATCATCATAGTTCTGCTACTACTTCCTTCTAAAGCTGGGCACTGTAGCAGGATCATTTTCACATCCATACAGCAGGTACCTTCCTTCCATGCTGTAAGATCTCTCATTTGCATTCTTTGTAACTGTCCAATCCAACCACTTTTGGTAAACTTTGATCCAACGTCGGTACTCATTGCATACCGCCGCCTCCACAGTTTCATTACGAAAAGTGAAAGCACCGCGAGGAATTTAAATTAAGTTTAGTGAAGAAAAATGTCTACTATTAAAAACCCACCTTTCAGTAATACCGCAGAATAATCAAAAAAGTGCTATATGCCTATGCTTTCATGTCCAACATTTATGTCCCCTTGAAAAGTCTTAAACGTTTTTATTACACCCGCCCAGTCTCACTTCTGCAATCATGTCTCACAGTTATCGTGCATTATGTGTCCTACTGTGTTCATCATCCCGAAAAGTCTTGACTAGTCATGCGAAATATTTAATCCATTGAATCAGGCAATAACTATAAATGTCACTTTCGCTCTTGTCACAATATTTACCTGTTCATCTGTATCTCTCTTGCCCTTTTTTATCTAACCGTGTCCGTAAAAATGCTAATAGCGAATATCTAGTCTTTTCACATACTTATTATTAATGGCCTGGCGAAGAAACAAAAATCATGGACAATCTTCTTTAAAAACGGTTTCAAAACACCGTCCATTCTTTGTGTTGTATGTGTCTTGTCATTTCTTTATGCGTGTGTATATACAATAATATGTGTATGTAGCTGATGTAAAATACTGAATGTACAAAACTGGTAGTGCTACTATTGCTATTGAAAAATTACTGCTATTTATACGTTAATTGAATAGTTGACCCCTGCAAGGGCAAATGTAGGCACAGGGGGCAGAACCGTGGCAGAATGATAATAATAATATGCTATCGCTGTTTTCAGAATGGAACTTTGAACTTCTTGGTTCATTTTGCAAAAACCAATAGTTAACAGAAACATATATATTTCTGAAGTAACTTGTATTTCAGATCAAGATATATATCGCCGTGTACCTAATTGCATTTGGAAGTAATATCGCTGTCCAGTTTCGAGTTGCCACCTGAGTTGATAACATTCGAAACTGTCAACGTCAAGGTCAACTTATCAGAAATTATATTGATGTTTCATTCGGAATGATAGGTACAGCGGTACTGTGCACTTAAGCAAAATCCAATTTTAATTTTCAAAGGCGTATATACACACATGAAGAAGGCTTGCATATAAAACTAAATACTTTAAAGTATATAACTACTGTAACATTACAACTTACAGTAAAAATACCTAGTTTATTAGTGTCCTGTTATAGCGAAAAATATTACTGCTGCTGATAATGATGCTGTGCTGCTACTTGTATGCTAAAAAGTCAGACGTAGATGATATTTATAGAAACAAGTAACTCAGCCGTGCGTAAGTAAGTAGGTTTTCAGTATTTATTTTGTAGATAGACAAACTACAGATTATTTAGCTGGGATGCGTGTCTGTGCGGGGAAAATTGTTTGCTAGTGATGAAAAAAATACAACTAAGACGTTATAAATAAAATCACAGAAATGACGCAAAAAGTATCAATATTTGCATGAAGAATAATTTATTATAATTTCTTACTGCTTTCTTTTCCTTTTCTTGGTTTTCTGTTTTTTATTGGGATGATATTTAAAAAAACAACTTTATAATGCATTAAATAATATTTCTCTTGGTTAGTACCTTTTGTATGTATATATACACATAGGCTGGAAGTCGTCTGCAATTCAGACGGACTGTATTTAAAAAATTACTAGCTTTTTGTTTTTCTACACCAATCACATTAATGATTGGTGATAGTTTTCATGCGTGTCGTTTACGAGATTTAAAGAGTAAATTATCAATTGTCATCCCTGGGAAAATAGTAGAAGAGATTAGTGAAAGAAAGGTATTGTGTATGAACATTAGCGTAGTAGAACACATATTGTAGAGAGAAAGTAATTAGAAAAGAATAAAGGTGATGATAAAGCCAACTTTTGACTTGGAGACAGTTTTCTCTCTGTTTTTATTCTGTCGCTTTTTCCATTTTTACTACCTACAACCTATGAATCAAGACAAATAAGTTAACTCAATCGCAAGAAAAATCATACCTTAGTAAAATAAACGGGGTGGTTCGTACGGGTTTTCGTTACTTAACTTACTTTCTCTTCTGTTTGGACTTTATATATCAATTTCTGACATCTACTTCTTTTAATTCGGGAAGGGAATCGTCATTATAAAATTATACAGTATTTTGTGTTGTTACCTAAATATCTATCTAACGAGTTGATATATATCATTTGTTCAAGTTAGATGTGGAGCTTAAATCCTCTTTCGATGTGTAATAGAGACTTACTTATTTATAAACTAGTTGTTTTCTCGTGCAACAGAGAGTTTTTTAATATCCACGTGTGATCTGATATATGCTAATCACATAGAGTGTGACTTGTACATGAGTTGCTCGTCCTCGCCTGGCCATAACAATAAAAATACTAAAGGACCGGGTTACATTGATCGGACATCAACCGTCATCCAGAGAGATTTGCAATCGGCGGAAGGTACCGTACCCCACAAACGAAATCAATAATACATTAAACCAATAATTAAATCATAATTCTTTAAATCCCATCGATATCTCGCTAACAAAAGCAATTTTTAACTGATAGAATAACAATATCCCAAGCAAAAATATATGTTTGCCAGCTAGCATGCAAGCAGTGGCTCCAAACAAACAAAAAACTAATTCTAACCACGGACTGACGTGAGCAAAGCGAAGAAAAGTATGCGAATTTTTTTCCATACTACTTCCTATATTGTTGTGCTATCTTCGCCTTTCTTCTCGTTTCAAAATGTTTTTATTTAAAAAATGGCTACTACCACTACTACTTCTGCTGCTACTATTTTTGCTACTGTTATATCGCTCTTTTAAATATTCTCAATGTTTTGCTCACATTACTACTCACTCCAAAATGGCCTAAACTACTAAAACAAAATTGCATTTGCTGAGAGCTCTCGTCGTGTTGAAACTTCTTTCTATAACGTGTCTTTGCGTTTCCGTTTTATACACTTTTTCTGCATCGTCCTCACAAAAAAATATCGATAACATCAACAACAGCAATAAACATGTCTGGTGAAAATTACAGTTTTTTATGAATTTATGTCTCCTGTTGAGATTTTTTTATGTTTTAATTGCATCAGTGCTACATCAACTATGTTACACTTTGTGTAACACAATAACCGGCCATATATAACTATGTAACAAAATACTACCCTAAATAGCACGCCAACCTACTCGCGCGCTCTGTTTCACATGTTATTGTGTTTTTTTTACAACAGGCTAGTTTTCAACTCAACTGTTTTTAAGTTTTACTTTTTAAAAGCTTTTTCTCCGCCTTTTTTGTTAAAACTTTCTCTCCGGGTATTTATGTAACGACTGGCTATGTGTGTCGTAGGCGTGGCGTGTGTTTGTAAGAGAGACATACGAGATCCGCGCGTGGCTGTGTGTTTTGATTTCTGTATCAGTGAGTTGAGACATCTTTAAAACAGTTTTACAAACGGCACTGAAGTTAGGTTTTGGTGAAAACTTTAATAGGGAGAATTTTCATATGCCGCCCTATGGCATTTGAAACTAATTTAACGGATGGACTGAAGTAGGATATAAAATATTCAGGAGTCGACTAACTCTTAAAATGTTCCTAATTTGACTGAATCTACATACTTATTTTCTATCATATTATATAATCTTGATTGCATGCTAGCTAGACTCGACTTAATCTTTTTGATGTGTTTGCACAAGAATTAGGATATTTCAGCTTCAATCAGTATGAATCGTTATATTTGCGGGGAAGTGTATCACTTTTTCCTTCGAAAGGACTAAAAAGTACCGTATCAGGGGCGAAAAGAGACTAGGTTTTCATAATGAATCAAGTACACAACAATGAAACAATTTTTATTATTATCAATATCAAAGAGGCAAAACAAAAATTGGCAGGAACAACAAAACTGAAAAGAAAACAGGTCGAGTGGGGATTACAAGAATATTCCTTACGATTTTGCTACTTTAACAAAAGAAGGTTATAGAGTGAAAGTAAATACTACTTTCTATGTATGTATAGTTGAAAATTATTATGATTTCATTCTTATTTTTGTTTTAAAATCTCATAAGTTTCTTTCAAGTGATATGAAATGATGATTTTGAGTTGCTGGTTGGGCTTAGGTGTCACTTGCTCGGGTGGTGTTGGCGGCTCTACCGGTGTGGGTAGTGGTGGTATGGGTAGCTTATCATCTCTCGTAGGAAGTACGCTTTTAAGTAGTAGTTCAGTGGGTGGTGGTAGCGGAGGTAGTGGTGGTGGAGGTTTGGGCGCCGCTGCTGCAGCGGCATCGGCAGCGTTTTTGCCGTCTCTTGTACCTACCGTACAAATCAACACACCTCCGACAAATCCAAATCCTAGTAAATCACTTTTGCCTTCTTCTTTTCTCTCTGCTGCTGCTGCGCTCTCTACTGCTGCTGCCGCCGCCAAAAATCCCAACAACGCGAATAATCAAAATGACAATAATATTTCCAATTCTGAATCCGACTCAATGTCTTCGACTGTGATGATGGGTGGCGGTGGTGGTGGGGAAATAGGAGGTGGAAGCGCTGGTGGAGGAATTGTTGCAGCTACCACCTCACTTGTCAACAGCACTGGCACTTCTCTTCTTCCAGGTAGCCCACGCCATCATCAACAAAAAAAAAAGAATACAAATCCTCTCTTAAGTTGTCTTAAGATCTGCACGTTTCACGACCAACAAAAAACCTACCACACAAATACTCCCAAACATTAGAAACATTACTCTTAACACTGAGTGTGCACAATCCAAACAAGATTCATAAAAAATGGCTTCTATCTCAAACCGTCCTTCAATTTTAACCGTCAAATTCCTGAAATTGAATGCTTGATCTCTTTTAGTGTCACGTTCCAAGCGCCTCTTTCTCTCTTTCAGTTTTATTTGCGATTGTCATTCATTGTTAATAGATCAGTTCTCAAAGGAACTCTTTCCGTTTTTTACTGTATTAATATTTTCATTATGAAAACTTCTTGTCTTTGCGAATGGATAAATCAGCTCGTTTGATTGTCCCTTTCAGCAAGTATCAAATGACAAGCATGTGATCTAATAATGCAAACGTGCGTTTTCCGTTTTATATATAATTTTTAAACACAGTTTAGCAGTATAGCTAAACGATATAGCCTACAAGTTTATATTTGCTTCCAATGATTTTTTTCCTTCTCTTTTTGATCTCTTCTTAGGATCATAATTTGATTTATTAATTAGTGCCTAAACTGACGTGATTTTATTTAATAAGAGTGTGATTTTAAGTTTCGTCCGTATTTTCAGTGTTGACTAATTAATAGGCTTTGTTTGTTAGACTGAGAATACTGCGAATTTTAATTTTCACTAGTATTTCTTAAGTTCATCATTACTACTTGAAGTGAGTTTAAAAACAAACAAGCAAAATCATATTTAGACATTTTTTCTTTCCTTTTTTCCATTTTTTAGCATCCTCTCCAGTTCGAGGAAAGCTGTGTTGTTACACTACATGAAAAAAAACATGTCTCATCTTTCATGGAGAAAGGAAGAGAGAAAGAGAGAGAGAGAGAGAGCTACAAAACACACAAACACTATACAAATAAGTTCTACAACAACTACTACCCCTTTTTATAAAAACATTTTTTACTTTCAACTGAGAAGTAAATCAAAAATCTTACTTTACACGTTCCTTTAGTGTTGTCATTTTCACATAAAAAGTGTGTTTGTCATCTTGTTTACCTTGTGTTTACATACTACCTGATTCCCTAACCAAATCTTTTCATTTAGAAATAGAACATGTTTGTCTACTGATCCAGATTAATTCAAAATACTACTCTGTTCTGTTTGTATGTTTTTTTCTGTGCGTGGGACAAAGAAAGGATAGAATTTTCTTTATCATATCATGTCTTGTTGTCAGACGAATATTAGAAGTATTTGCAGTGAAATTTTCAGCATGTCATTTTGCTCTCTTGAGAGTAAGTTTTCTTATCTTGTCATGAGTGTTATGTTCTCATAACATGTCTGAGTGTGAAAGTAATAAAGTAATTGGATATTTACTCGAAAGTAAAGCGTGTGAGCTTAAAAAAAAACGCTGTAAAAACTGAGTGCCAAGCATAATCCTGTTTAGCAAAAAACAAACTAAGTACTGTACAGTTCCCACTGACCAAACACGATTTTTAACAGTCATTTTTAAAATTGAACATATCAAATCAGTTGCATTATAGGTACAGTAACACAAACAATTTCACACTTTAACATATACCCAAATAGTGCTACTAAAGACCTAAAGATAAAAGTACCAGTACATATATCCACATAGGCATGAAATTATCCACAAAACTTCTGCTCTTGAAAAAATTCCCTACTCTGTTCCTTGTTCCTCTCCTAAAATCATTAAAAAGCAAACATTTTGGCACGTATCTAACTTTTGTACGCAAATTTGTTGTAAAATACAGTATTTAAAACTATATAAGATGTCGCTGCTAAAAACATAATGCATTTCTTTGGTCATGCAGGCTATGCTATCAAGCCATGTACCTAATCATGTTTATGCGATGTTTGAAAAAGCCTATTTGAAAAGATTGGTTTCATAACTGCTCTCTTTTGTGATTTTCCCTGGTACTCGTTAAACAGCAAGGAAGGCTGAGATCATCAAGATGACAGAACAATTACTGGATGCCATTAATTCTGGAGACTTTGAAGGATACAGGTTAGAAAAGCGCAATACAAAATTGTTCACTCCCCAGTTGTAGAAAGTCTTAACGCTCTGAAAACTGAATGTTTGCAGCAAATTGGTGGATCCACACATGACCGCGTTTGAGCCTGAGAGTGTTGGTAACCTCGTAGCTGGAATGGATTTCCATAGGTTCTATTTTGATAACCTTGGTGGACCCAGTCTCGTCAACAACGCCAAGAACAACATTAGTAAATCAAGTATTAACACGACGATACTCAATCCTCATGTTCATGTGTTGGGGGATGAAGCGGCTGTAATTGCATATATTCGTCTCGTTCAATTTATTGACAAGTACGTACACACAAAAAGAGTTAATAGTTTTCCCATGTCGTATGTGGACTTATTAACATTATCATATCTTTTTGAATTTTTCAAGGCACACTCATACAGCGCGGACAGTGCAATGTGAAGAGTCTCGTGTTTGGCAAAAACGTGATGGAAAGTGGCAAATGGTCCATTTGCATCGATCCTCAGGTTCGGCCACCACCTGGCCAGCTTGCACCACCACTCCAAGTTCATCGAACTAAGGGTTTAAATTCATTAGAGTAATAGGACGATTATTAATCAACATTAATACTTGAATTTTACTATTTCAAAAAAAATCCCACGACTATCAAAATGATACAACTTATTCAAAGAAAAAGAACTTGTATTACATACAGCCGTCACCTTAATGTACATAATTATTGTATTTTGCGTGTTACTTCTAGTGTTCGACAAACAATTTGTAAATTGTTACCTTCATTTCATTCACTAATGATATCTACTTAAAAATTTAGACGAGTTTATGTTATCGAGTCTTAGGTTTTGTTTGCCAAGACAAATGTCAGACCTTCCTCGAAATGTTTTTCTGAGAGACCACAATTTTAAGACCTGCACCCATTATAAATCTCACACAAGCCTATTTATATTT
Organism: Akabosia matsudoensis; assembly: GCA_019593645.1. NCBI lineage: Eukaryota > Metazoa > Arthropoda > Collembola > Entomobryomorpha > Paronellidae > Akabosia > Akabosia matsudoensis. The sequence continues at coordinate 52,226 of VICI01000125.1, forward strand.
GACTAAACATGAAACACACTTTTTTCTCTTTTTTTGTTAAATGTAACTTCAAATTACTGACTCTGCTACAAGGAAACAAAGCCTATTAAAAACTACACACACAAAACAAAGATAATGTTTATAAAAAAAAGAAATTATTTACGTTTCGGAAACGCATCTGTATTTTAAACAAACAAAAAATGAAAACGATTTCTGTGTATTGTTTATTTCCGATGTCAAAAGTGTTGAGTGCATTTTTTTATTCATATTTATTTCACTGAGCAGGCTTAATTCATAATTTGTTTTGATTTATATTTAAAAAGGAATCGACTGCGTTGTTTCTTACTATAAACTAAACTATCAAAAAAACACTATTTCTTGAATACTAAAATACAGTCATTTCTTAAAACTAAAATCATCGCTCTAGGTTAATCTGCATTTGCATGAAATGAAAAAAAAGAACTTGAATTGAATTTTACTGTTTGATGGACAAGGTTTTTAGGTAGAGAGTAGAAAAGATAAAACCAAATTGATCTTCATAAGTGACGATAACGTTATTTGCAAGTATTTATTGACTCGCTAAAAAATAAATTATCTTTGGAGTAAATCTTGAACTGTGACATTATTGAAACTTGTTCCAATAATCAATAATTAATTTTTAAAACAAGCGTTTGCTAGCTAGTCTATAAAAATACATACGTATAATTCGTAGAGTGTCATTCAAACCGTTTTGAGAAAAACACAAAAATTATTCAGCAAAAAAAGTTTGTAAGGTTCTGGTTTAAAAAAAACCATTATATTCGACTAGGGGAAAAATTGTTTTTAAAAATACACACAAAAAAAATCCTCCTATGGTTCTCCTCAGACTTCAATGTGAAGAACTGAATAAATGTTAAATGTATGCAAGATTAATCGAAGTGAACACATATTACTATAAAAATATAAACATGAAACATTTACAATTTTAAAGGAGAAAGACAAGAAATTACTTACGGCATTACAACTAAAATTTAAACTCAGTAGGTTACATTTCTACCACAAAAAACAACCAAGTCCTATAAAAAAAGGTATGTATTCAAACTGTCAAAGACTCCAGTTACATTTCAAAGTTTTGTCCCGAAAGAGAATTTTTCAAAATAGCTCCAGAATTTTACACGTCATGTAGTTATCTTGTTCACAACAACGTACTATTCTGCTGTACATCTTTTTTGTTTTCTTGATTTTCCAGTCTTTGTATGCCTTCTTCAAATGCAAACTGTCGAGCAAACCAAAAATTACCTATAGCCACAATGTAGATGTAATATCAACACAAATCATGTTAGATTTCATGCACCACCAAAAACTATCATTTATGTGTTTTTTATACTAAATCTTAGTTTTGTTTTCTGATACACAAGAAACCTACACATCTCATACAAAATGGTTAAGTCGAAAGGGACAACTATAATGAAAATTTTACTGATGATATTAACGAACAAAGAATGTTTAATCTTTGCAATTGATTGTGTTATTTAAAACCTTAAGCAAGTCCTACCTAAACATAGTCTTTTATATAAAAGAGAAAAACGACAATGTACAGGTAACACAGTTTATAGACCATTTTACTGTGTACTGTAATTTGCAACTGACTATTAACTATTAAGTACACTTGATATGTGTAAAGAACCATTATTTATCATGATATAGGTAAAAAACCAGGTAGCAGTTTAATTACTAAATTCACATTGTAGAAACTTTGTTTGTGATTTTTGTTTCCCAACTTGTTCAACACCAAAACTTATGCAGAAAAACAAAATCGTCTAAAGAACATGCCACCAATTTTAATGGGCATTGTAAATAAACATGTCTTCGAGTCAACGTGCAAAAAATAATATATTTCGATTGATGTCTTATATTTACATTTTGCATCCGTGCTATTTTCTCTTCGTCACTATTCCACACAATGTTCTGTGAAAACAAAAGCTAGCTTAATAATGTTTTTATTTGCCATTCCTTTGTTTGTAACTAAACTCCTATTCTCTAAAAAAGAAGAAAAAAGTCAACATTGCCATTGTTATTGTTGCTGATATAACCGTCACAAAATATCCTATTATCTAATCATAGTACCACTAGCTAAAAAATGCTGCTACTTTTAACAATTTTACTGTTGTTTTTGTATAAGAAAGGTGTGCTATTACATGTGCTGATATTAAAAAAGTAACAAAATCAAACGAAACCACTTATCGTTCTAATTAACTAATAATTTTGGTTCTTTGAAAGAAAACAAAGAGTGAAGGTAGTGGACCTGAATCACGGCAAGCGCAGATTGTATCCACACGTAAATCTCATCGTTCTCTAGTGTAGTGTAACAAGCATCAAGTTATGCTCGCATGCATGAATATAGATATGTAGTTTATGGCTTTGATGATATCTCGTTCCTCCAACTTTTACATTCTGCCATAGACCCCACGAAATGAAGCAGGACATGGATACTGGACGAGGGGCGGGCAAAAAAATTTGTGAGCTTCAAGTATAAATACCAAATTTAAACGATTAGACTACTTAAATGAGCTGTTACATAAGAGTAAACATTTTGTACAGTCTAATAGAAAGTTTTTATTGCAATGGTTTATATTTTCTAGTGGACTCAAGCAAGAGTATTATGTAGAACAAACATAACCCCTTCATATTCCTTATTTGTTTTAGCTTTCATCTTAAGAGGTCGTACAAGTGTGTAGAAGACAGACACATATTACTAGCTACATATTTCGCATTCTATTAATCCAGTCAACAAAACAGTTTATCATAATCTGGAACATTTAAAAATGTCAAGCAATTGCCTTTCATACTCCTTTAGTGTTTTCAAGAATGGCATGTTATCAAAGGTCCACAGAGTGATGCGTATGCTACAAATGGGCTTTGTGCACGTCCATTTTAAGTTCAAATTAAGCAAGTAAATTTTTACCATGTATATGGTTATAGCTTAGATGTTATAGCCCTCCATATTGTGTTCCATGCCCCCCCCCCTGATACATTTTCGTGCAAATAGAATAGCATTTGACTTTTACGTGGTCCGGGGATGCATTTATCTAACCTAAGCCGTGGGTTCTCTTTTCAGTTGTCATTCAGGGAAAGTAATCATAGCTCTCATCAACTTTGTCTGTAGCTCCTCGGTATTTTCCATACACGATAGTTATCTATATGGGTTTATGAAAGTAATCGTACACTGGTAATCGTAACAATATTTAAAATAAATTTATGAACTCATATACTATAGTTCATTTTACTGTGTAATTTTACTTCACTTCCTTTTTGAAACAAAAATGATTAATGAATGTGATCTTTTTATAATATACTGCACAGACCATTGAATGTTTTATGCACGATATTAAGTTAGGAGTTACATCAACTATATACACAAAATAATAAAGCAACTTGTATGTTATTGTTGAAACAAGGTCATTTGCATTTGCATGGATTTATTGAGTTACTGTAATGAAACTTTGTAACACTTCAAACAAATAACACGAGATACATCCAACGTAACAGAAAAAGCTGAATAATAGTAACGTTTTCTCTTTGTTCAAAGCATAATACTATGACAAATTATGGTGAAAACTGGTATTATAGGTAGCGCAGCGTAAAAATTGCAAACCGAATAAGTTTGGAGGGACTTACTTCATCGGATAAAAAACTAATGCAAATGGCACACTATGTACGGATACATAGTTGTTGTTGTTCTAGTCAAGATGGTCAAAATTATTGAAGTAGCTTATATTAAATCTATTTTTACTAAACCATGTATGAAAATAGCCAAGTCATTTGTCTAGAAGAAAGCAGCCAGTTTGGTCGTAGCATGTGACACAATGCTGACTAGAAGAAAGGTGGCGGAGGTGATGATGTGTGTCAAAAGGTTACAAAACAAGCTTCTCTGCTATTGTAAGGGAACAGTGTAGTGAACCAGCAAATTAACGTGCAAAGAATGCATACAGAACAGTACTCTTACATTACGTGCATGTGCATGTGTGTAACATAGGACAAATTGTGCTGGTTTCGATGCAAATCTGTAAACAGATCTAGCCAGATCGTCATTGATTCTACTAACTTACTGAGAAGACAGATTAGAGTTTGACTGCTTGCAACCATTCAAAGTTTTGGTGCATCTATGAACTTGTTTTCTAAAGACAAATTAAGCACTTGATGCGTACATTAGAATTGAGTGGTTTGAAATCAGTTACAGGAATGAAATTTTTACGGTTTTGCTAAGATGCGCGGTTGCGAATATTCAAAATTTTGCAGCAACGCCAAACGGCTCTTTTTGCGGTGTGGTGGAAAGTATAATGTGCCTGCGTTTTGCCACACCAATTAAAGGACTGAAATCATTTTGAGGAAGAACGTCTTTCCACATTTGTGCGGTGGGATAGTACATCATCGTAACACTTTATAACGATTTAACCTCAAGTAGTAAAATGAGGAATGATACATGAGAATTTGGGCGAAATGCGACCAAGACTGAATCAGAACCTACATAATTAAGTCCTATCCGTAGGCATCAAAAATGAAATTTATCACCCGCTAGTTTACCTGCGATGATGATGGATGATGAGTGCAGTGCACCCCATGGCCCTTCTAATGTCCTGTGCTAATGATGGTCGCTTATTTGGTGTTTTGAAAACAATGATCAAACTTTCTGCGCTATTATTAAGGACTTTAATATGCTTGCTGCATGTTGATACTGCAATGTCCGTTTGTCCAACCGTTTACCTTAGCGTGTATTATGTATTTGAAGCATCATCATCAACGTGAATACTTATAATCATGATATTCAAGACCGATCCCCTTTGTGAAAGTGACTCCTTCCTTATCCAGCACACATCGACTTATCCAAAATCCACAACTGAATGAATACATGTAAAAAGGTTTCCGATGTATTTTATTTAGAAGACCTGTAGCCATTAAGGTCGTCATTTTTACAGCCGCCCCTTACATAAGGAGAACTCATAACGTTTATCCCTACAAATCTTCATGCTACTTACTTTCGTACGTTTGTAGCCTGCATGGGTAACGCCAAATTTCCCTTTTCATCAACAAGCAACCAAAAAATTTCGAGAAGACCGAATGACGACAAAGCAGATCGACAGCACCCATACATTATAAAACAAATGAATGTACAAACGTACGGATTTTCACGATCACCATTAATGCACCAGGATTCAAATTCAATCTGTTGACTGTGTTGTGCATTCCTATTTTCTCAAACGTGTATCTCATCTCCTCATCTACATAAACCTTCTCGCACAGCTACATATTCGGAGTCACCCGTTCCTTCGTGAATTTAGCATTTGCATCACTTTTTGAAAAAGCGTATTAGCACGACAACTGGTTGAGCAAGTGAACTTTTGATACTCAATTCTATAATTTTCTCGTCATCCTCCAACAAGCCCGTTGTATGCAACATACATAATATTTCTTCTTAAACTTTCGGATTTTTAAGCACTTAACTCCTCGTCCTCGTCGCTCATGACGGTGCAAACACCTCTCATATCAGTTTTTGTGTCGCTGATGAGTATGCTAATTTTTTATACACAAAAAATTCAATTTCGCGTGTTCGTATCTCTGAAAACTGTCATTGTCATTATTTTGACAATGAGCAAAAGCGGCAAATACGTTTTCTAATCGCATCTGTCAAACTGCAAAATAATAATTTTTATATATTATTCATAAAAATGACAATCTGCGAACAAAACAAGACAACAATTGGGATAAAAGATGCATGTTCCGCCACTCTCAAAAACAAATTTTTAAATTACTTTTTTCCTTCTGCTTTCTAGCACTTCAGGAAAAAATCATTCAAACTGCGATGCAATTTATGAATCACGCTGGCTGTTATTTTTTTTAAACGAACTCATAAATGCGATGAAGAATGAAACAACGTTAACGTCATCCAAAGCCATAATATTCCTATTGAAAAGGAAAAATGAATTTCTGTATAAAAAAGTGAAGAGCAAATTTCTTTTTCTTCTTGTCAACACATCCAAACAAACGGAGGCTATTGTATTCCTATTCCAAAGACTGCAATATGTGAAAGTCCCTAGCTGCAAAAAAAAAGCAAAAACACTTAAATTGTCATCAAGTCTTAACTACATAAGATTAGGATTACTAACAGCGAAGCGCAAACAAATATTTTTCTTGTTAAAAATTTCCCAACGCAAATTTCCCTGAAAGAAAAAAACGGTGTGCATACCTAGGTGTCTTCATTCAAGTCTTTTTTCGTCCAAATATGTTACTCTACTTTTCATCAACGAAAGGAAAACATATCGTCACACCAATTTTAGCAAAGAAGGCCGTTTATTTTGCATAAACAAAACCAATAATAACCGACCGACACACACAAAAAACCTACTAAATGTCTTTCCCCTACTTATTCTCAACCTTATAGCCCTTTGCAGTTAATCCCTCTCTCCAAATTTGCTTCTTCTATTATATCCACCTCATGTTCGTAACGAGACCAAGATCTCATTTTCGTTTTTAAAAAATTATCCCATTCATTGTAAAAATTCTTAATCGTAACTCTTTGCAAAAACTGGTATGTAAAGGACTAGTGACTCAAAATGTGGGTAAGATTTTGTTCTTTGAAAACTGCATAATGTCGTGTGCTGTACACCTCGGCTATAAACTTTATAAAATAATAGTCCCTATCAAACCAGACCGATTATAGGCAAATGTTACTCGACAAACTGTTCAGCCGCACAGCTTAATGTTTTAACCTTACTTTATACGATAAAAATTCCAATTTTAAAGTTGTTAATCATCATCTTCACGACGACGCCTGATGCATATACAAGAAACACAAAAATCCTTTGTAATACTTGCTCTTTAGTAACTGTCCGTCCTGTGCCCTGAAAAAAAAGCGAAAAAGCCTGTTTTTTTCTTGTGTAATGATCGCTCATGACGAGTATCATCTTCACTGCTTTTGAAAATACGAAGGCGGATCAATGTCGGTGAGATGACCAACTAAACAATGTGTCCTTTAACATGCTGCTCTTACACACACAAAAAAATCTTTATCATTTAAACATCAAAGA
>VICI01000126.1:0-59035 GCA_019593645.1 Akabosia matsudoensis
TATTATAGTATAGTAAATACGAGTTGATAAAACTTTTACAAGAATATATGTTATCTATGTAAAATTTTTAAAATACTTGTAAACAAAAATGATATACTGAACACACGCAGTTCTAAGCTATATATTGTGGATCCAAAACCATGTACAAATGAAACAAAATCCTCATACTGCAACAAAGAGAGACAAAAAAGGAGGAGGATGAAATTGACATTTACCTAAGAAATATTTGTGAATGTGACAATTAGGTCGAAAAGTGAAGTGAACGTCATAATGAACCTGGACAAGGGCGTCGTTATCTAGTATAATCTAATCTTATCTAATCTAACTAACATATAAATAAACTTCAAAATATCAACAAGTTTCATACAATCGAAGTATAAGATTATGATTAACATTTAACTACAGTACGATTTTATAGTCTTCAACAATGAAACACAAGCGTTACTTTTCCCTGCCATATATTGAGTAAGAGATAAATCCGTCATTATTTCCTTCTCCTAGTGCGTCACTGATTGGCAGTGAGCGACGGTGGTGAGAAAATGAGAAGCAGGCGTGAGTGGGTATGAAATGGCCATGGAATGAGGGTGCCGTAGTATGAGCAGGCCCCGTTACGAATAGGGCTAGACTCGCTGGGACAATCATTGCTGCATTTTGTGTGCTTCAAAAATTCACAGGAAAAGTGTTCTAAGCGTCATCAGTCTTGAAGTGATAACATTAAAGCATGTCGAGGATGGGAAAACGGAAGGAATTAACAAAAGTGGTTCGATTCCTTGTGACGATGCGCTTTCGTATATAGTGGAAGAACTTTTGTCACCAAGAGAAAGCACTAAAATCGCAGATTAATGAATCGTATTCCTAGCCAAATTGCTACCACAATTCTACAGATTAATGCTTTGATCATACAAAGAGTCTTGTCAGCTTTCCCAGATTTATTGAAAGCGCTACTATGCCTCTTCATGTCACATAATCCATGCCTAAAGAGCGTCCAACTCACATATCCGCGCATAGCTTTGTGACGACATTTTTACTCACTCAAAATTTTTAAGCTAGTCGCTTTAAAAAACATACCAATTCTTTGAATTCTGTCTGCAATAGTTTCAACCAAACAATCCAAATGATTCGTTAAAAGACGACTCTTTCAGAAAGCGTAATACAGCTCTCAAAATCAAACTTCAGCCTTCCTCGTATGGCATGTCGTACCGTGATTACTTCAAAATAAATCGATCCGCTGTCTTATATCAATTGATATCGTATTGCTAGCTAGTGCTGAAATCTGTACGGTTTCAAGTAAAAAAACATAGTATCTACCTCAAATTAAAGTAATCCTTGCAACAGCACTGCAATGTTAAAAAATCAATCTTACAGTCCACATTGACAGCAATGCGCCAGAAGATGTCCATTCCCTTATAAAAACCAATCACTTTTTGGAACAGATAAAGTTTCTTGAAAAGTTACCTTAGGCGCACAAATCTATATAGATATTTGAATGTAAGAGCATTCAACTGCTAAGCGACTTCTTTGCACAGTACATATGTACTCACCTTACTGCCGTTCTATTATTGGTGATATTGCTGATCAGAAGCACAAAACATCCCCATTACAGTTGACATTCCCGAAATAACGTACTGCTGACGTAGACATCAATGAATACCTGGACAGGGTTTTTTTCGTTGCCTGCTGCCATTGAATGGGACTTTGTGCCAATCGTTATCATCATTCTCATCATTGCTTTCACAAAAGGATCAAGATACATTTCATGTAATGTGTCGCCGGTGAATCATGAATCCATTTTCCACCTAAGTATTTATCAAATGGCAATTCTCCTTGTGCGTAAAATGCAAAACATCTTTTCTTCATTTTTATGGGTCTGATTGTTGTCGCTAGTTTGTATGGACTGGATTGATTTGAGCGAGAAAACACTTTTCGTATTACTATATAAAGCATTATGTGACTACGCATAGATCTGCAAAACCAATTGCGTAAAACGCATAGCAGTAAAAACACATTTTACGTATTATGCTTTAAAGTAAAGTGGCATTCTAATTTTAAGAATTATGCAAATAAGGCCTGCAAGATGAGGTCAAATGTACATAATATTTTTATTTTGTCGTAATTTTTTTGAATTTGGGTCGATGTCATTTGGTCAGTTATTTTCAGGACTCAATTTTCGCAACCATTTTGTAAAATTCAAGGAAAAAAACTAATGCTTTTTAGATATTGCTAATCAGAAAATGCGTTATGTATATAGTACTTAAATTTTCTGAATGCCTTATCGGTATAATGCCTTTTGTCGAATGTGTTTTTCTTATCAATGCTTCTTCAAGTAATGCTATATTTAGTACAACGAAACCTTTTACATGCAATGATTTCTTCTTGTGATTCCCTTTTAGGCATCGCCTCTTTTGCATATAAACTGACAGAGCTTTAGAAAAGACGACATTTGTGTGCTCTAGACACATAGTCGAATAAATAAAGGACAACGAAACAGCAAACAGTAAATTTGTACAACGAATTTCACACGAATAGTTAGAGATGTATTCCTATAAATATTATTTTTCAGGTAAAATAGGCACAATATATAATCTAGCTGACTTTCAGAGAAATATTTTAGCACGAGTTATTCTTATACACAGAGCAAGTGCAGTATGAGATACATCGTTCCACTGGGCTTTTAACCGTACCAGACAGACGGATAGTACCTTTTTTAGAATAATTTTCTTGCTCATTCAACCGTTTTCATACTTACTTTGATACATATTCGAATATACTAATGTGAAACATCTAAATAGATTGCTTTCGGAAAGAAAAAACACTGAAAGACTCTTTGCTCAGCACTTTCAAACCTTCTCAGAGTATAACCTATAAGGTGAAAAGTAGAAAATGGAAAATACGCCACCTTTAGCTTAAAGGCACAAATATCGAGGCAATGTTATCTTCAAAGTGGAAGAAGTCAAAGAGTCAAAAATCATGCGGAAAGTGAACACTTGTGAACTACGTCAATGTAGAGGACTACGTCTTAACGCATGCAAACATCTTTATTCGTCATATTACACATTATAGAATGATTTAAGCTGCCACTCTTATTTTATTTTCCATGCAACAAACGCTTTTTAATGTGTGCATCAAGCATGCATTATCGAAAAATGAGTCTCATATTTTCCTCCCTAACTTTCATCCTCTCTGAAAAAGTTTCTTTGGTAAAATATTTGCATAACAATTTACGAACAAGCGTAGACGCGAACATGACAGATTCTTAACTCTGATGGAAATTCTTCTCAAGGTTCACTCATGCACTCCGATATTCATTTGACGCGATTTAATCCAATTTTCATCGTCATAAACTTGATCATTGCGTTCATATTTTCCCGAAATCATCATATCGAAATAGCCTTATTGCTGAGTTAACTTCCCTAATGTTAGGGGACACGGGAATTCTAAACAGTCTACTAGTTTTATAGGATTTCATTCATAAGGTTGCTATCAAATGGTTCGTTCAACTGAGTGCATTTTGGCTCCAGAAAAGCTACTAACTTGCTGTACTTTACGCTATCAAAGAATCACAGGCCTAGTGTCAACGTGCAATGAATGTGAAGCACAGCGTCGGTGATATCTGCCTGCATATCCCTATAGCCTTTGCTTGAAAGCAAAAGTAAGCAAACGATTCCCGTTAGAAAATTAAGTTTCTTAATCTCTTTAAAATAATTACAGACTAAAGAAGCGTTTCTGATCCGGCTGACATTTTCATTAAAGCCGTATTCGCAGAGTATCAGCATTATAATCAATACTGTAGCGGGACGACCATAGCCAGAGTTAATAATCACTGAATGAAGGTGAAATGGCTGTCTTCGTGCATTTTGGTTCTGTGAGAATCTTGGTTGTTGATGAAATCTCTTTGCCACTAGCTCCGGAAGCAGATTGTTGATTCTCACGAACTCGGCTGGGTGATGAATACGAGAATGACGAATGGCAGGAGGCAGATATCCTGGACAACGTCTTCTTTACTTTCCTAGCGGAGCTGTGGTATAGCCACTATCGCCGTAGTTGATTTAGAGGGACACGTAATACGAGGAAGACGTGGAGTTATGTGTTTAACGGAAATAGGAAATTTTATTTTGGAACCAGTTAACTTCAGCAGTCTTCATCTGTATCCTACTCCCTACCCCAATCCAAGCTATCATTCCATTTATTCGTCTTGTGACGTGACATTTATGGTTAACACGAAATCCAATAAAATACACACGATTTCCTTGAGCGTATGTGTGCGGGTGGTGTGTTCGCTCGTTTAGTTGCGACAACCAGTTTCTCCAAGTCCGTTTTCTTTACCATATAATAAATATTATAATATTTTATGTAAATAAAAAAATTGAAGACTCGAACTGATTTCATTTCAATTTTGTGGAAAATATGAAGGAGTACAGCCAAAGTGTAATAACATCCAGAGGCTTTCTACAGCCTCTCCTTTGTTGAAACCGTCATGAATTCGTTCGAAAATGTTCGCTTGTATGCACTCATGGGATGGTATAACAGTAATGATAATAATAATTTTTATTAGTGTTCAGACATGGATATGAATATAAATGTAAAAGGATTTTGGAACGACTTTGTCATTCAATTCAATCCCTTGTTCGTCTGTCTGTTTCTTCGCTTGTATAGATACCAGTTCTCTATTGTGTTCCAAACTTAAGAATTGTGTAGAGGAATAAGTTGAGTAGCGGCTCTTTCAAGACGTTTCTCTGGGTAAACGGTAAGCTCCGGGAATTGAAAGTGTGCGATAGTATAGAAGTTCTATAACTACAAACAGATGACAAAATTGAAATCTGTCATTCCAAAGGGAATGTAGTGATTGCAGTAGTTTTCAAAATCAGGCGTCTTGAAAAGAAAATGAAGACCAAGTTTTTACTCTATTTCCATAGACTTTCAAGAGAACAGGTGTATCTTAGGAAAAAAGCCTTATTTGAGTTCGCATGCGTGACAGCTTTCTTCCAGTTAATTTGAAGAAATATTAAATTATGCATGCTAGTACAAGTCAATATTCGATGGATTCGATATATTTTTGATGGATTTTTTAATTACATCGTTTCTTATTTGAGTCAATAACCAAGATATCTATACTCTACTCAACAAAACAAAACTATTGAACTCTTTCACTTTTTTTCCAGCGACATACAAACAATATCACCATAAATGAAGCGTACCGATGCGATATTAGAATTTTCACTTTGGGTTTTAGTAAATAAAATATCAAATATCCAAATTAATCACAGTAGTTTATTACAACAGTAATTTTACTTTAAGCTGTATATCACAAGCGTTTGAATACAGCGAATCTATTACAAAACAATTTTGAGGAAAATAGTATTGGCAGGAAAACAAAAGGCAATAGTGCGTTACATCAAGCGAAAGTAGCAATGTGTCCACTTTGTAGCTCAATTTAATACCCTATAAACAAAGTTGTAAATATTTTCTGCTCACTCAGAACATTGTCGAGTTTTATTTTCATTTGTGTCCCACTTTCAATTTTATTACAATCTGACGCTTATCCATATCAGTCTACTCGAACTTTTGTAGAATTATCGACAGTTAAAGACAGACCTATTGCCTGACGTTTTCCTTTTTTACTTCACTTGTATTAGAAGCCTATAAGTAAACGTAGAAGAAACTGTGGAAAACATCATGAATCAAAGTTAATCGAGTGATATGAATCGAGTTGCGCTGGTAAATAGCAGTCCAGTTTCAAACGAAAAAGAATGATGGGGAGGATGACGAAAGCGTGTTACAATCGATACATACAAAAGTATGGTGCTCACACGTGTGGCTCCAACGTTCGTATGCATGTATGAGGGCCATGTTGATATTTGGCTTGTGTCATAGTCTAGGTAAACACACAAAAGATGGATAATGAAATATTATGTTTCGGTACGTTTATCAGTACACTCTGAATACGAAACAGAAGTTTATCTCCTTCTGAAAGATACGTAACAACCTAACTATCGAGAACAATTTTGAGGAACCTTATGGGGGCTTTACGTTTGATCCGATCGAGAATCGCAACCATTATTTTTGGTTGCCTTCTCTCCTATCAGGGCTATAAAAAGATGCTTTGTCAAAAATATATTGTGGAGAGTCTTAGGACTTTTTATATTTTGCACTTGCAGACCATGTCAAGCCTTGCGGGAAAAGTGATTGAAAGAGAGAGCACGCACTTTACCCTTCCACTTTTTTCAGATTTCACTAAATATTTTCCAACAAACCATCTGATTCATCTTATCACCTACAAAAATGTGACTATAAACATGGCTGGTAAGAAAATAAAGTTTTGTTCAAAGTTTTTTTAACCAAAATTGGCGCACAAAGACTTTTTTTTTTGGGTTTGTGAGCTACGATCTATTATGAATTGAGAAGAGAAAGTAGATCTATTTTTGGAATTTATTTTTCCGTTTGTACTCAAATTTTTTCTCGTTCGTATTCTCTCTGCCTACTTTTTCATTTTGACTCTCTTCTTCTTTTCCTCGTCATCATTTCTCAGCACATCCACACAGCCCACTGTCTTCCTAAAAGTGAGTTATTGTCATTGGCATATATTCATTCTCATATAAGTTGTCCAATCCGCACAGAGTAATAGATGAATTTCATCGACAAAACGGCGAGTTAGTCTATCTTTTTGGTTGGCTTTCACGTGAAATGCATGTAGAATTTTACACAAAAAAATCACAAAAAAAATCCAAAAAAAGTGAAAGAAATGATTGTAAGGAGGGAGGAAGAAAAACGTCGACTTTCTATTAGAAAGAAGAGAAACCAAAAAATGCCATAAGTAGACAAGCAGGAATGGTAGGAGTAGAGGGATAAGAAAGAAAATACTTGAAGAGAGAGAAAGAGTACAGGAAGTGAGTGGCAATCGAAAAACTAAAATGGGGAGAAATGATGAAAAGAGGAATAAGGGGAGGAAAAAACGAAGTAGATATAGCCCAAAGGAGAAGAATAAAAAAGGTCTACATGCCTCTGCTCGCCATTTCTCACAACCACGATGATTGCTGAATGACGAATTTAGTTCAACTTTATGATTTTCTTGCCTTTTTTTGAGTTTCTTGCAGTGATAGTAAGTATTCCATACATGTTCAATTGAAACTAGAGTCGCGGTCGCAAACCTATTCGAAACAAGGCCGACTACTACTACATAAACGAAGTAAAAACAGTGCATTAAAATCGGATGGAAATAGGAGGATTTTTTTACAACTAAGGCAATGTGAAAGGAAATGTATATTCTTCTTATGTATCGCGATGCTTGACACTACCACAATGGTATAGTACAATTTCCCTATGTACGTGTAATTCGCAAATGAAATGTGCAAAAAAGGCGGAACATCCCATTTTCCCTCGTTTTGAAAAAAAATCTCAATTTCAAAGATGGGTCTCGTCCAAAGAAACTTGCTACTTTTAGAATAGTGCCGATGATAGCTTTAGAAATCTCAAAGTTAAGAGTTGATTAACACTCTTGCAACTGTATGGAATCTGATTGTTTCCAACACAAAAAATAACTATGATAGGCCGCCTTTGAGTGAGTTGAATGAGGGAAAACCTACAAAAAAAGTAGTCTGATTTGTTTTCATATCAGGCTTGGTGGTTAAAATCACTGATATTTCGGACAAACGTGCTTGCTTGGTTTTTTTGCGTCGTATATTGACAAAAAGATGAAAGGAAATCCTAGGATGCGCTAAAAAGGGTGATCTATTATTTTTGCTCTTCTCCTTTCCCATGCAACAAAGGTTATATGGACTTTTTGCTTTAACGAACATAACTAATACACTCCATAGCTTCTTACCACGATTTTGTATGGGGCACCCATGCTTCTTGGCAGCCATCCGACAACTATGGATTAGAAATTTTGATTTGTGTCCAGCCTGGAAGCATGTTATCCATACGGAGGGAAATTCTGTAGGAAACTTGACGGTTACTTAGAGTAAGGTATACAAAAAACAAGGAACGATTATGATGGCATGTATGTGTTACTACTTTAAAAACAAGCTGAGGGCTTTGTCCGTATTTGAGGATGTCTTATACTCCCGTAAAATGTAATATACCCGGGATCCAGCTAAACATTCATCTACTCTCGTAAAGAAAGAAAGAAAGAAAGGCAGTCTGATATTTTCTAGCCGGACGATACGCTAGGGGAGAGCAAGGAGAAAGTCAGTAAAGGCGAAATACGAACCATCTGAAAGGCTCTTTTGGTTTGGAAACCCATCTAATGTGAAATGCAACAGAGAGGCAAAATGAGGCAATGAGTGAGAGATAAACCAGGGGAAATTTGGGAAAGGTTGAGAAAAAAGAGAACAAAGTTAGCGAGTCAAAGCAGGAGCAAGCTCAGTTGTGTAGTGTAAGTGATGTCGGAATTTCGCTCTCCTCTCTGTCAAACAGTGAAGATAGTATTCACTCACTGAAAAGAGAAAACAGGACTGTTATTTAATATTGTGACTTTCCGGTGTAGCTGAAGTTCTTCTTTCGCACAATAATTTTTCTCCTGCTGTAACCAAATGTGCGTGTAACCAAGTCAACACTTCTTTACTTTATCATAATACCAGTGAAGGATTGAGTTCAACTAGGTAGACATTTAGCCACGTTGACAGGCCCTATAACGGGGTTATGATTCCTTGAAAAATGTAGGGCTGGCACTCCAGTTTGACTTATATGCGGGCTTTCAACTTGTCTCCACTACATATAGCAGCCAACCTTGTGCACTTTATTTGTCAATTTTAATAGCAGAAGATTGAGAATAAAGCATTTATTTACGCCGGGAAAATGTTCTAGGGTGTTGTTTGGCATGCTTTGGTCGCTTTTTGGTCGCTTTCCATGGCTTGTGGAGCGAACACTCATGACTGAAAGAAAAGCCTGAAGAATTTACACTAGAAGTGTGTTCCAACTCATGCAACTTACATAAAAGGAATTGGAGTAAAAAAGACACATCCACAAGAGAACTTGTGTATGTTAAAATTACTGTGGTAATCACGGTACCCTGTAAATCGCAACATATATTCGACTAGTTTGAAGATTTTCAAACTGATTCAGACCTTAAAATTTGTTTGCAGTTACTTCCACGAAAAACATAGTGATCCACATTTCTTCATTGTGATATTTTCCAATTGTTCCGTGCATTGTTACACCTACGTCAGATAAGTTGTATGGTGTATGTGTATCCTGTGGACATAGTTGAATGGAAAATATAAAAGGTATATTTAACGCTCATTTACCACTAGTTTGCTATCTTTTGGGCTATTAACAACATAATAAAATTGCCGTGCTTGTGCCTCTGCCATTGTATCCCTTTATCTGTGTTTAACTCTGGAATAAGGATTTTTATATTTATCTCTAACAACGTTAGTTAAGTTTCGCGTCATGCGTACAAACTGTACAACCAAATAGAACTCGGAAAAGGGATAAAATCTCCTAAAAATGTCGAGAATAATATTTTTTGTAAATATGGCTTCCTGTAAGTATATGTCACCCTTGACTAATTGACTGTCAGATAGGGTTTAGCTTTGTATGAAGCAGCTCTAGGCTAGTTACAGTCTATTTCTCACAAATACGGAGGAATAAAAAAAGTGTCGATTAAAAAGTTTTTATAATTTTTTTCAGACCAGAAAACTTCAGACAAGGTAGGGCTGAAATTTAGTTGGATCATGGATCATGAAACATCGTTAGATTTTCTCTACCAAATTCTGAGTGAGTATGTCTTCTTTTAGAAAGCTACAGTCCATCTCGTGTAATAATTGGCTGCAGATTATTAGGCAGAGTACTCAATCGGGGTAGGTCTTTTTGATAGATTGTGCGTTGCCCTTATTTTTCTAGACACTGAATTGTTACATCTTTGGCCAAAACATCGATAGTCTGCGTTAAAAGACACTTACAAACACCATCCTGGTAAAAGTTGGAGTATACTGCTAGCTAAGGAATTGGTTAAACACTGTAGAGTCGATTATGGCAACGGAAACTGAATTTCAAGCTAATATCCTAATTAGATGTGAATTTATAAAGAAAATGCGCTCAACTGTGTAGCTAACAAGTAGACACCCTTTGTATAAGTATTTTTGAAAGCCCGTTCAGTCATTTAATAGAAACCTCTGCCAAAATAGCCTTCCTTCAAAACAGCGCATTGAATTAGTTCTTGTGTATCCCTTCCATTGCAGCTGGAAACTATATGCTAGTTTATGTTCTTGTAAGCTAGCTCTTTAGATTTTATGCACTTAGATATATTTCCTTTTTAATTGTTGAGTATACATCGCTTCATTTCGAAAAGAATAACAGGTCATTTCCAGTACAGAAAGAAACCATAGGTAAGTCTGGTCTTACCATATAACTATGTTTACCATATAACCTTACTCTTATGTTTTTTAATAAATAATAAACTTTCTGGTTTACTATGAAAACCTGAAATTGACATTGAAAAATATGCGTTTGACGTTCGGCCAAAAAATACCAGAATGTGTGCACTTGTTCCGCCAATTATAATTTGGCCTCTTTTGTTCATAAGCATCAGTTTTCTTCGTGCAAAGAATTGTCGAGCTCATATACGGTGAAGACATATTATAAACCAGTTCAAGTCCTTCAAGAATTTTCTTTTGCATCTTTCCAAAACTCTCGATCGTGTCTGCTTAAACTGCCATTTCAGACAAGCAAATCATATTCCATTTCAATAATGTGGATAGGATACCATCTGGGCCCATGTTGGCTTTCACATTGCCTATTTCAAATGTTTTCTTCATGTGATCATCCAGAGAACCTCAAAATCATTTAATTTTTTTGCTCACGTAGCAAATAATTTTGTTGAAGGCTGACTAAGCGACCAAGATGAATATTTCTGACTTCGTTTCCTCTTCCAATGGGATCCAATATTAAAGCTTAAATCGTTTCATTCAACATAAAAATGTTAGCTTGTTCCAATTTTTCCAATATGCGAAACAAATGAGATTAGGTGAGGAAACGGAAGAAACGTAAAGATTGTGAAGAAGCAGGTGCTCGCAGTGGTACTATGCTCTCTTTGGGTGTCTTCTAATGAAAAAAAAACATGATACCTATTTCCTGTTGCAAAACAGCTCTTTGTAGCTCGTCTTAATGTTGTTTGCCAGGAAGAACAGAATATGAAAAAGGAGGGTCCAATGCGTGATTACAACAGTGTCGTAATGATCGTTTCTATTTTTCGTCACGTACACACACATCAGTAATTTTTTTTTCTTTACGGCAAAAAAATTTACTCCTTTTAACCAGCTTAATGCTCAGATCTTAAACGAGTCATAAACTTACCGTAGAATCGTGATAGCGGGGTTTGTTTCTTTTCGTCGTGTTGTCATTGTTCCCATATTTCCTTCCGTTGTCATTTTCATGAATTAGTTCGTTATACAGTCTCTAACCAATCGCTTCAACAAATAAAACGTTGCCTCATAATTTCTTACACTTCTCTGTAGGCATATTTGGCATGACTGGTAGTTAATGTATTTACTTACCTTCAAAAACAGTTTTAAAGCGATTGCTTTTATTACCCTCATTTCTGTTTTGTTAACTTAGAACAATAACAACTGCGGCGCGTTTGCTTTCTTAAAGGTGTAATTGTGCTCAAAAAGAGATACTTTGAACATAAAAATCTCTACAGCAACAATATATAATATGCACTGGCTGAGTCAACGGACTGGGCGAGCATCAGTTTATTTGAGCGAATAAATGATCAAGCAAATGCTTACAAAAAACTAGTAAACCCTTAAAATAAATATTTATTTTGTTCTTTTTTATTGTTGCAGATTTACACCTTCTGGCGCTGACAAGTATATCTTGAGAAAAAACCATGCTGGTGGAATGACTGCAAAAACGTGAATACGTACCTATATATAGTTATAAACTGTTTTGGGAATCAGTGCAGCGTCACGTGATGTTTCCCTTATATTCACAACTGCAAAAGATTGTATTTTTGTTGTGTGGTACACAAACATAAGCTAACCTTTTGCTCTTTTCTGTGTCACCGAAACAATCAGAAGCACATCATACAGAAAAGGGATTTTACTTTGTGAACCGAGAACTTAATGAAAACACATACAAACCCGTTACTTCTATCAGCTAAATTCAGCTTCTACACAAGGGCCCGTCAACATTTTTTGTCCTCGTTGTTAACATGACGTTGCATTGTGTTTCTCGTTGCTGAATAAAACATAGTAAGAAAAATGGTCGTTTAGTATTCTACACTCTCCGAATTAGCTTTTTTTGCACAAGTGGTGCAGGGCCCGACAACGTTGGTAGAAGAAATTAGAAAGAGACAAAGTGTATTTATGTTGTGTATCTTGTCTTTTGAAACGAAATAAACTAACATTAGGGGGATAAGTTTTGAAGCACAAGAACCTACAACGAAAAAATTGATGCAGTATGTTTCAGTATTTATAAATTTATATAATGGTGTTTAGATATAGAGGTTGTTAAGTTGCTGTGGAGAGCGAGTAGAAACAGAACCGAGAGAATAACAATTTTAGAGATAATACGAAACGAAACCACTGCTCTTCGCTTGCAGGCATTTTTGACAAAGGACATGACAAATCAACATTCCTGTAAGTTACCGTATAATTAACTCTTTTTGTCTTAATGAAAAGATATGTACAATACACATAACACAAGACACATGTCTAACCTCTTGTATTCATTTCAGGTTTTCATTCCTCTCATCATTTTTTTTGCTTTGTTTTGAGCAAATTGTTAGTTACATATATCATAACTCCATTGTTTACTTAAGATCGAATAAGGTCTACTAAATTACATGAACTTACGTTTCACAAAAGGAAAAAACTAAATCATGTTTTTAATCTACTTACGAAAGCTGGAGGTTTTAACTAAACCCCTAGCTAAATAGTTTCGTCCGAAAGTACTACTCACATATCGGTGATTTCTTGATCAATCATACATTTCGTACAATTTATACATAGTATTAATAATCATTATCAGTTAAATTATTCCGTTGCCACATCATCTAAGAACACGAGTGAAATCCAATGTGAGGGAGGCGAGATTCGCAGTACATTTCATGCCTTAAGTAAAAGTAGCAAACCCTGTAAAAACTACACAATTTCTAGAAACTTGAAAAGATTTAGTACGACTCATTCGTATCTCATTTAGCTCACTCTAAAAGATGGTATCTAGCAGTTGCGTCTCAATGCTTTTCTATCTTGCTGTCTCCTTTTCCAACCCATGTTCGCCTCTCTCATCCCTTGACACAAGATTTTTTAAAATACAAATCTAGTAAATACAAAGCGATCTTGGAAGGATCCTTTCAGATTTACTTTGGAGTTGAGTTGTTTTCGGGATATTTATTGCGAATGTCAGATATTTGTATTTTCATGAGATTGAAGTACACCTAGTAGAACGGAAGAGTGGCTATGCTACACAGATTCTTTGTTTAAAGGTGAACAGGGAACCATTTAAAATTATGATATGAAGGACTTAGAGGAGCCATAAACCTTAGAGACCACTATCACTAGGCCGACTACTCGTGGAACTCATTGCTAACGTATGTTTTCTTCTACAATCATGAACCACCTAGCAAGCCACATTGACGGAGAATGTTAAGAGTCAAGAACACTCTACTGTTTTCTTCCTTTCCTCCTCTCTCCTTCCCTCACTGAAAATTTTGAATTGAGATAAATACCGTAACGCAACATGCCTTGGAAGTAATATATCAGGACGATCTGACAAGGCTTTAGTTTTCCACCTCACCTGGATGAGTGGCTAGTACAGCGGAACAATACGCAACCAAAAATAAAACATCTTCGTAAGTGCAAACCTCAAGATTTGTACATCCGTGTCCGCCTTAGCCTTAAATACGTAAAAAAAGTTGCTGAACCCAACGTAGAGTGGGGTTGAATAAAATACAACATCATCTACTATTCTTTCACTCCCTTTCCACGATTCTCAAACAAGAATTTAAGTCGTTTCTTATTTCTGGTGGTCTCTTCTCCTTATTTTGAGGAATATACAGGTTGTAGTTGGGATGAAGGTAGTCGTGAACGAAACATTATTTTGCCTGACATCTATAAGAATAGCCTGGCCCGACACTGACGTGATGATGTTTCATTCTGCGCGTAAGTGCAAATCAAACGCAGAAAGACAAGGCAGATATATCCATGCATATTCTGCATGAGAAGGAACAGAAGTGTTTGAAATAATGAGAGGCCATGTCGACTACACCAAACAGAACAGAAATTGTACCTTACTCATTTTTTAAGCCTTTTGTTTGCAGGTTGTAGTTGAAATGTGTAGATGTGCAATCATCCAGACCAAATTTTCTTCAAAAGGAACAATGCACTGAAACGAAATAGTGAGTTGCGAGTCTAGTAATCGGAAGAAAACTTAAGAAATGGACGAGTATTTTATTAACCTTGTGGCTGGTTTTTAAAGCGTACGATGAGCTTCTTCAAAGACATAGAAACTTCTTGTTTTTTTTAGTGGCCGCCCTTTACTGTTATGGTGTCAGTAAAGAGGTGCATTCCATTCCTTTAGTTTTCTATCTAGCTGGTCTGTTTTACTTTGAGTAACATTAACCATTAGCCTCCTTCTTGACTTACCTTCTGGCAAGGAACGGTGCGTGTTTCTAGACTAGCGAGCTATGTTAAAATGGATACACTTTTTGGTCGGATGGTTTTTAGAAATATGGTTCATCACGCGGAGCAGACTTCTTTAACAAGTATCAAAAGCCGTGTTAATGCTTTCTCTTTCCATTAGCTCTCCAAGACATTTTTTATGGCGGTGGTAAGCTACTCAAGACAAGAACAGAATTCCTACGCTACTTGCTGGATAAGAGCTTTAAAAATACAATCCCACTTACTTGCGATATTCCATTCTAGGTTTAAGGAATCTTGTTTGGAACTTCGTCTTATATTTATTCTGTCTCCAGTTTTGTCTGTCATGCTAGTGATGATGACGGGCAAGATGAGGATAACTGTGGCGCTGACATCGACAACATAAACTATTTTCGAATCCGTTTAATGGCAAAAAAGGAACGTATCCACTGATACAGAGCATGGCAACCATGCTATTGAATACGAAATTTTGCTTGATGCCCATGCTTGTAATGAATTAATATCAAAATAGATCGGAATGCTACAAAGCTAGCAACAAAGAGACGTTCACTTTCTTACTCCCTCTCTGTGCCATATTTTATTGTCGGTTGTCTCGCTCACTCTATGTTGAATTTCAAGATTTTACCCTCAGGCAGTATTTCCTCTCTGTGTTTATTTCGTAATTCGTTCCTCGCCTCCGGTAGTGTTTTACAATCCAGGACTGGTTTTTCATAGTCATGCCTCCTAAAAATGCACGGTGATGTTAACTCTCAGAGACATTGACGCTAAGTTTTTGAGCATATAATGGTGAGCAATCAACATGGGATCATTACTACCTGAAAACCTTTCTTGCAGATAGTATCCTTAGTGTATTGTGGTTAGCTGTGTCGCTATTCATACGCCTTTTATTTCCTAAACTTCAGTCACAGGAAATTTTATCTTCTGTAGTTTACATTGCCCACCACTACTACCAAAATCTACAAGTGTACTACTATCTTCCCACATACAAAATGAGCCTAGTAGTAACAACGTTTTCAACAAAAACATTTACTTGCTTACCAGTTTCTCTGGTTTCTGCAACATATCATTTGCTCAGGAGAGAGAATGTACAATTGCTACGAAAGGGAAGCGTTAAGGCCATACGTTTCTTCGGGCCTCGACTCTTGAAAACAAGATGAACGTATGCTTGTATGCAGCAACGTTTCCTATCCTCTCGGTTGCATTTTCTTAGGGTTTTCTAATGGTTGAAGACAAGTATAATGTTAATTGTGTTTTGGCGGTTGGCAGGCTCTAGAATCTTCACTTAGTGTCTTAGTTGTTTTAAGTTGTTTTTTTTTTGCAGTGGATTCACATGGACAATGGACAGAAGCGGGATACTAATATTAATGATAATAATTTCCCAAAGAAGTGGAGCCTCATGGAGAAGCGATTCTTCACATTTTATATAATCTTAGTACCTATGGCTACGTCAGACGGAATTAGTGATGATCATAATTATCTTGGCCAACACAATGTGCTTTAGTTTCCATGTTTTCACTCTAAATCTTCCAAACCTTCAAAAGATTTTAGCATACAGAAGTTTTTTTTACTGCGAAGAATGTCTTTTCTTCGTTTCTGCTTTATAAGCATCCCTTGTCGTTAGAAGAAAAGTTTTGGCAAAAAACTTTGTAGCATATTTTAGTTACACACCTTTATGACGCAGCTCGTGAATTTGAGATGTTACTAGCTGATGAGAATAAACTCTATGAAACACACTAGGCGTATACGAATATAAAATGTCGTGGGAAACTAATGTACACACGTAATTTGTGTTAATAATGAATGCATCATAGTTTTCAAAATAATTAGCAGCGCATGACCCATCAATCTTTTCCTGAAGTCCTGTTTCACGTTCGAACGAAATCGGGGTAAAATGGTAGTTATCAAATTAAGATTTCAGGATGCGAGTTTTATACTATATTCTTCTCGAATCGTTTCTAAGATGAACTCCAAAAGGTGCAACTATCAAGTACATACGTCTATATGTAGTGGAAACTTCAGACATAATTAAAGGGAAAAAGTTGTTGCTTTGAACAAAAGAATTTTCGTCATTACCAAAAAGCCCTGCGATGATTTAACGTTTTCTCTCTAATTTTTTCGTCTTGTGCAGTCATTGTCTACTAGTAACAATAGACATTGTAAAGCAACCGAACCAAGTTCGATACTCAAAGGTTTTTATTTTCGTATTTTAAATTCTTAATGATTGCTAAGGCGGATGGATATTGATACCGTCAGTCAATGTATTAATTTTTAGAATAAAGACAAAGTCTTATGTATCTTCTCAAGCGTGATTGATACAAAGTCACATCGGGGAACGCTTTAAAACTATGGTGACTTGATTACACTAATACATTTTGTAAGATTATTGTGTTCCTTTGGGATTAATTACTTTTGCGTACTTACGTCGTAATTTTATTTCAAGAGTCGTGAAAAATTCTTCCCCATTCAGTTAGAAACCAACAGAATAACAAAAAATTACGCTTATAGAAATGTCCTCCATTAAATAAAAAATTATTTAAAAATGCTACGTAAGTCGCTATTGTTTACTTTGATGGAACCATATCTGATACTCTTATCACAAAAACATTTTTTATGCCACTGAAACAAAAAAGAGAAACACGTAGTGATGAATTTCCGGCAGTAAAACTTTCAATTGGTTGTAGTTGGTATAATATTTTGACAAAACTTTTGGATATTATCAGAAGAGCGTCATTAAAACCTAAAAGCGGCAGCAATGCTTTTAGAATAAAGCATTAAAATATATTAAAAAAAACTTGACGATATCAAAATAATAATGTATGAGTAGTGAAAGAACAGGGACGACTTGTAGAGCAAGTCGTGTGTGCGCTTAAGTGTGCATTAAGAAAACAGCTTTTTCTTGCAATTCAAATAAAATACTTATGCGTAAAGTGATAAAGTCAAATTATAACGGTAGTGATATATTACGTGTTTGCAATAAGCGGTCTACAAGGTTCCTTTAATGTTAGCAAGTGCTGTAAAGGATACACACTTCCCCTCTCCTGATATTTTTTTTCCTCTCATCGTCGAGCCACAAATTTCGATGGGGTGGTAAATGGCTGTGAAAGCTGATAAAACAATCATGAAATGTGTTGGACTACCTTTTAGCGCTATCGGTACGTTTTCGGAAATCATAGTGTTTTAGTGAAAAATGAAATAAAGGAACGAGATCAATTTTTTTCGTCGGTAATGATTCCGAATTGAGGGTGAAAAATGTTTGCAACCAGTAACTTTAATACCCCTTTTGCTATTCGGTTCCATTTTGCTTCAACTTGTGATTATTTCATTGCCGAATGCAATTCTCTTTGGGCTAATACCGTTTCACCATGCACACCCAGACAATGTGCTCAGTAACTTTCTAAAAAATATGAGCGTAAAGAAAGGGTTGTCCCCTTTTTGTTTCATGATGTCTCTCTTTTCACATCGACTGGGGAAAGGAATGCAACTCGGTTTCATGTCTAAAGTGATATTTGAATAGCAAAAGGAGAGTAGTTTTACTATGCAACGTGAAGTGACTTAGAGGTTGCCTGATTCTTCTAGGGGGATATTTTTCCAATATGATGTGATTTGTGTGCACTTCTCTGAGTCAACTAAAAAAGGAAATAGATGAGACTGTACACACAATTTCCCTGATTATTTGCTTCTACTGTATCCATATCTTTTCAATTTTTCTCTGTCAATTTAGGAAAGCAAGTAGAAAAGCTTAAACAAACAGTTTTTACAGGCCCGTTTGTTCAATTGGTATGGATATAGAATGCTTCGTGCAGTTACGGTGGGTTTGCATACTTTATTAATTCATGTCATATAGCATGCATTTATATTCCAGGAGTGATGGAATTTTTCAGTGAGATGTAGGTCCTCTACATTGTACATGATGGGAGTGTTTCCAATATTTATTTTCTGATATCGTTGAAACAATTGAAAATATATATTTTGGTTAAAATATTCACGAATTATTGCAACTCGATGCTTGCAATGATACGTGATAATAACCATGAATGCAAACGTACGATGTGGAGATGTGGCAGAATGATAAATGAATAGAAAGAAACCATCAGCCCGGAAAAAAAATTGAGATTACTCATCTAAATATGATATAAGTAAAAGGACTGAATTGGGGCAGACGAAAACTAAAAACGCAAAATAGTTTGGACATTGCCTTTTCATTATACCATACCAGCCAAATATATCAAATAAGCTATTTGACTCAACTCGGAGTCCAGTTAAAGAATTGGCGTGGCAGTCCTGTTTTATTAGTAATCAACATTTGTAGTTAGAATAGAATCTGAATAACAGCATTTCAAGAGATGTTCGTCATAGCAATGACATCAATTACATTGATGCGGTATTTAGGCCATTTTGTGTGTGTAAAGTTCATATAAAGAAGGTATTGGATGTTGGACAAATTTGATAGGTAAGAATATTTGTTATAGCGTTGATCGTAGATAGTTTTATGATGTTTCTTGGTGTGGTTGAAAAGTGATGATAGTACCATGACTAGTAAACAACCGAAAGTTTCCTCTTAAACAAAATGAAAGTCTCCGATTCGTTCATATTTCTCTGGTGCCAAGCTGACACTTCCAAACTCGCGGTTCTGATAGCGGGAATAATGAATATAAAAGGTATAGTTGGTTCATACGAAAATGTAGGGATACGTAAATATGGAAGCAACGCTTTTTATTGTTTTGTTTGCGATTGGGTGGACGCCAATCTGCCAATTTTATGGAAACAACTCTTGAACAAATGTGTGCATTACGGAGAAATCATAGAACCAAACTGTTGGCGATTAAGATCCGGCACTTGAAGTAAAAGTTGGACTTATTCGGGAATAAAGAGCGCAAAAATTTGGACTACACACTGGAGAAAAAAGACTACCTATGTGTTTCCTTTTATTTATATTCTTAACAAATAAACGAGCTTGGTAAATTACACGAATATACCAAAATAGATCAAGATTTAGAAAGGCGACTTAAGCTTGCATCAAAGTTGGTGTCAGCACTGCGCAGTAAACTTGTTTGCGCAAAGTACTCTCAGGTGTTAAGTCGAATAAGCTGTGAAAATATTTAGCTAACCTCGGCCGCTACTAATTGAGAGCTAATGCTTAGCCCATTCGTAAAAGTCACGTCCACTATATTGTAGACACGTTAAAACAAGATATTCCATCTAGTACAATAGCTCCGATGAAAAGAAACCAAAAAACAGTATCTTGCGTAAATAAGGTAAGTGTAGCTTAGAATGCCAATGGTTTTGGAAGAGACGAAAAATCAAACCAAGTCTCGGAAGGAAGGAAGTGAAAAAGAAAGAGATAGATGATATACCTTTTATGGGAACATCCAATAAGTTCGGTAACTGATTTTACCAATCTGACACCAAAAGGGAGGAAAAAAAGATGAGATCTTTTCAAGTCGGTGCTGGACAAGTAGTCGTCAAATATAGGATGTTTCCAAAGATGAAAGTAGGCAACAATATAATTGTTGAAGCAATCCGTTGAAATTACCCAGACTAAAAATAGGTGATTAGATATGTAGACGTAACCCTGTGCCCAAGCTTCTAAATACCCACAGACATGAATACAAAAGATAGCGGGATTTGTCGGGAATAGTAAAGCTCAGTTCTGATGACATGGTGACAAGATCAGCGAAAGTGGTGGAATGAGCTGCTCGAGAGAGGAATGAAGGTACTCCCATGAAACAACAAATCCAAGATAATAGTATTACCTATACAGAGAACACGAAACGCTATAGCTACAATCTGATGGTGATCATGATGATGATGACTACGACATCTGCTACTTTCATTGTCTTTTCGTTACCACTACAAATTTCTTTTTGCTGACTTTGCCAGAACTTATATTTACCAGGGAGACACCCAAAGGAAGCCGGTGGGAACGTATTGATGGTGCGAAAGAAAGAGTATTTTTTGAAAGAGTAGTGGCAGGAAACAGGAGAAGATAAAGTGGACACAGAGGGAAAAAACAACACCACTTGTCTTGGTGATGTTGTTGATAACGGTCAGGGTATACTTTTTTTCCCTGCAGTATACTCCTTACTTTCTTACACTATTAACTCTTACTTTTTTGGCCGAAACTCTGGTTTAATAAAGATAAGTAGAAAGCTATTCTGCTTATTAGTAACTTTCCTATGTCTTCTGGGATTCAATTTCCTCTGATATGAAGTGTTACATTTTCAAGCATGTTCTGCACAGCACTGTATGTGTACAGAGGACACTCGAATACAATTCGTAAACGTTAGGTATGAAACGGGTACCGAGTCGAGCTGTTTTTAATTCACCCGGTGGGCACCGAGTCGAGGTGTTGTGAATGTACTCGGTGGGTAACGATTTTATGACTTACTCGGCTATTACCGGTTAGTATCTAATATTGCCCCTTTCATGGGTTAGACTTAGTTGAAGGGCTGTAAATCTTCGAAATTAATAAAACCTACGCATCACATTTTATAACTCTCTTGTGCTAAAGGACGATATTTTAAAATTAGAATTCATTCGAATTCTCGTTTTGTCAACCATGTTGCACTGTATTTGATCTCACACACGTGTTTTAAAGTATCTAGATCATCAAATGTGATCGACATGATGAAAGATTGTTCTTTTTGGAAGCTTTAACACTGTAATATAATCTTGTAGTGTTACATTGACTATTGCGTCGTAACACGTTATCAGTTCCTTCATGCGCACAATGCGATTTTATAGTATTAAAATTTGGAAACTACGGAATATTGAAAAATAATTTTACTACAACTAGTAACACAATTTACCGATAAAATTTTGATTTGAGCACCAACTTCGCATTAAAAAGCATTTCAATGCTCTTAAAACAATTTCCAAAAACAACAAATCCGACCGAGTCCAAAACATAGCCACTACCCGGACTCGGCGAGCCGGTTAATAGGCTGACGCGTTTCATCCCTAAAAGTTAACTACTTTAATTTCTTTTCGAACGCGAACAAAGGCCTACACTCCATCAATATTCGTTGCTATAGAAACAAGTTGAAATTCTAGCCAGCCAAGGGAAATGTGTAAAGGGTTTGTTTATATCCATGACATCTTTTATTGACGCATTACTACCACGACATTATTGTCTGACTACACGCTTAAGTGGCTATGGAAAGGGAAAAATAAAGGAAATCTAATTTAGGGATGTACTACTTCGTCACTAAACGTATTATTAGCTTGTTATGTGAGTAAGCGAAGAAGAAAACTCGGTCGTAAGCTTTTTCCAGAGAAAAGAGATTCAGTTAGAGTGTTAGCTTCTTGTAAAGTATAGTCCATGTTTGAGTTTTACTGTGTTTATTATCATGAAAATACATTTACTACATGTTTTACAGCTTTGGAAAGCCCAAGAACATTTTACAATGTATCATCATTAGCGATACTTTTCAAATTGTTACGAGATGTTTTCTTGTTCTCTTGCCCATTTTTCTGCTTACTGAAATTGTGATAGTACAGCAAACAAACATGAAAAGCAACTTTTCTTGTGTGTCTATTTTTGCACAAATGGACCAATTCCGGCAATAGTAAACATTTTCATAGTAACTTGTAAAATGGCAAGAATGTTTGGTTGTCGTCAATCAGCAAGTTGAAACAAGTTTTTAGTGCTCGACTCGGTATGCTTTGCTGTTCCATCAGACCGCCATTTCAACACATTTTATATTTGCGCAGTTGTCACCCACACGACCGATTTACCGCTACAATATGGACGCATGAACCTGTGTACATTTATGCTTAGACCATTTACTTTTCGAGTTTTCCCTAAATATCACCTTGGTGAGTG
Organism: Akabosia matsudoensis; assembly: GCA_019593645.1. Lineage (NCBI taxonomy): Eukaryota > Metazoa > Arthropoda > Collembola > Entomobryomorpha > Paronellidae > Akabosia > Akabosia matsudoensis. The sequence continues at coordinate 22,426 of VICI01000126.1, forward strand.
AATTCGAAGTAAAATTTAGAATAAACGTCAATAGTTAGACATTCTGCTATCACTCTCCAGTAATACCCAAAAAAGGAATACTGGTGATTATTTTGATAGCACGTATACATCTTTGACATAGTTTCTCTCAGGCTGCCCTTTATGTAGCATGTTCCCAGTGTGGTACATACGAATTATCCCTTGATAGAGTTTGGAACTAAGCAGTGTAGGTTGTACGTAGGTGCATACAAAAATACAATTTAAACCCAGTAAGTCAGAGGGTTGGATGGCTTGGCCTGTTCTCGTTATTATTATGTACCCATATTGTAAGCTTACGAAGAGTTAACCAAGAAATAAGTAATGTACAGCAAAACGAGTAGAAAAACAGCATTCTACTCTCATGCACCTTCGTATCTTGCACCGTTCATAAGCGTTTCATTTGCCTCTGTAGTTGGTAGTGGGGTAGATCCAAATGATGTTTGTGTGTGTTGGAAAATGTGCCTCTTTCTGTCTTCCACAAGTTTGCTCGAAACCAGCGGTGATGATGTTGTTGTTGTTGGTTGTTGTGTATGTGGCACTGCTAATATAATGTGTATGTTATTGTGTTGTATTGTCGTGACAGGAATAGAAAGTGTTTTCCATTAGCGAGATTGTGGCAATAAATTTTACTGGAGAAGCGTCGTCTAGGACTGATATATTCCTCCGATTTAACCCGATTTATCGCTCTATATGTATTTCTTCCTGTGGATGAAAAAGCCGTCTTAATACAATTTTCGCGTTCTGGATACAACCGGGGTGTTCGGATGTGTTTCATTGCCAGTATTGTTTTTGCTAAATGTGTTTTAAAGTGAAAAGAGAAAAAAAGGAATTTGTACCCTCACAGTCTCCTTCATTATCAAAGTAAATGTATGCATAGTTGAGTGAAAGCAAGCAACTCCTCTTCCACGAGAAGGGAAGCTGACGGAGGAAAGTAAAGTATACGCTTTCCTTTCCATCGCACGCTTAGATGTTATCGTTGGGTGCGAAAGAAGGAAAGAGAAAAATTGGGTTTTCATATTTCTCTTTGGTTTTGTTTTCGGTAGTGTCAGAATGATATGCGTTTTTGTGCGTCAGTGATTTTCCAAGCCGGAGCAAGCTGAAAGGTGGGAGTGGAAATAGAAAGAGGGGGATGTGTGGAAATAGATACCGTTCATCTTTAAATGGGCCAATTTCAAGGCTTATGTAAAACGTGTGGAAATTTTAATGGTGAGTTTAGAAACGCACAATGTTTTGTTTCTTTTGCACTAACATCCCGTATCAAGTGGCCTTGTGTCTTCTTGGACTGTCCCATTTGCTTTTGCACGCACGTATGCAAAAATTCTTCCCAATTTTGTGTTAAAAAACTGGCTGATATGCTTTATCTGAATTGAAGTTTTGTGTAGGCCTTTCAGAATTTCCGATACCATCACACAGAGGACATATACCCCTTCGTGTGCGTTCTAATAAAAAAACCACCGGCTGTTTTTAATGCCTACCACTCGAGATGTTGGAGTGACATCCGATTTTTCCTCTTTCAAGTCAATGTCATTCGCTGAGATGCTTTTTACACTTATTGATATAACGGTCCATCAGGCAGCATAATGCAGTATTACTTTATTAGTTTCCCCGAATTCCAAACATGTGGCTCGCGATTTCTTTTGAGCCGTGTGTCACTACATATATTCCAGGCATTGATATGGACTGAAAGTAGGTTCTTAACAAAGAAAAGAGAAGGTTCGAAGCTATTATATGCTTATAGTACATTCATGCTGATGATATGTCACAATTTCACGCTAAAGGAAAGAAACAATAAGAATGCAGTGCAATAAGAGCATCTTTGCTCTTGACGTGGACAATTTGATAAACCATAGTAAACTCAAAGAGGGGGCGAAAATGTGGAAGGAGAAATAGCTGTCGGTTTTCTAGCCGAAGAAGAAAATGCCTCACGATTTGTTGCTATTACTGGTTCTGATGCCACCACCTTTTAGTCTCCTTTTCTTATTATTTCTAGTGTTTTATGCATGGAAGGTGTGATATGTTTAGTATCAGTCGGCGTAACAGTCGAGTGACACCGGCAGAGACAGTTCTTTATGGATTTAGTTGGAATAGAATAAAAGGATGAGTTTCTTGTTCAGCTATAAAGGAAGTTGTTCGAACATCTACACAACCATTGATACTTTTTATCATTGCCTGTACAAAACTCTCCCTTTTAAAAAAGAAGAAGAAGTAGACATACAAAAAGAAGAAAATAAGGAGGAAGGAAGAAACGTGCCAGGCCATTTCCGTGTCCATACTTGTGTGCTCTATTTACTTGGCCTTTTGTGAGATTTTCTTGCCTGCATAGAAATCCTGATCGAAATTGTATTAAGGTGTTTCCTTGGAAAACGTGCTTTCCTCTCAGCATACTTTGCGGCATATGGCTAAGTAGCCTATATATTGCCTTACCTAAGATTTTGTCCATATACAAAGTAATTTTATGTATTCGTTTAATGGAAGGATCGAAAAATCAGAATTTCCAAACGACAGGCCTTCGATGCACAGGGCTGAAGTTCTAGGCAGATTTTTACGGGGTTCTCTACATGCACACGTCGCAGGTTCAATGCTACTATTATTACCATGAAGGGTAAGGTGAAAACGCTCCGGAAATCGTGATGAGGATAGTGATTGTCGTCATGGTCGTTGAATTCTAGTTTTCGTTGGTTGTACACAGCTGAAATGTTTACTAGAGGCATAAACTTTGAAATGGTTGGAGGAGGAAAATATTGTTGGCGTGTGTCGAACTTTATTTTCCGCACACAAAAATTCTCGTCGTTTGTATTTCCTCTTTTGAATGCTCATTTGCAGTAAATGGAAAGTGATGGTTGTTGTTTTGTTTTCTTTGCCTGGCATTTGAACAGGAATAGTTTGGGAAAGCTAGAAGATACGAGACAGTGGGGTTGCGTAAATATTTGCCGCTGGGGCAGAACCATCTTGCGACACTACACACTTAAAAAGTGGTGAAACTTGAGAGTACTTAGAATAGAAAATTCAGCGAGTCATATTACAGTCAGCCGACAGAAACGGAATAAAGTTCCTCAGACGAACTTTGTTCCGTTTCTCTAAGTATCGGAACCTTTTTTAACGTTGCTCATGCCCATAAAAAGGCAAAAATATAAGTATTAGTCTAATAAATAATTTTTAAAATACATAGATTTTAGATCAGTTTAGAAAGATTGAGCACTTCAGTTGGGGATTTTTTTCTACGTGCGTAACGCCTTTCATCGTAAAATAATTGTTTCTAACCGTTTGCAAAATATACATCTGTTCAGTTTACAGGAACAAATTATGAAAAATAATCATTTAGATGAGAAAATATGTATGTTATACAATGCGGATAAAACCATTGTCGTAAATGAACTAATTCCTATGTACATATATGCCTTTTTTTTAAATTTAACTGGCTGCCTTGTGTGGAGGGGGTTAAGAAAGGTCTGAGTAAAGAGGGCACAACTTACCGCAAGTATAAATATTCTAAGGGACTCTATTTCAAGCCTGATGGACGCAATAAACTACGCGAAGCAAACAAACACTCGATATTATAGGGGAACTCAATAAAGTTCTTCAGAGACGAACAACACTTCCTCTCAGTGGAACGTTATGAAGTTCCTTATGGCAGACTGTATTATGTGCATGAGTTGTGTTTAGTTTAATTCACCTATTGAACTACTTCCATTCATACTCATTTTCCACTAATTCTGTTTCGTACTATTTAGTCTGAACAGCTCGTGTTGATAGCTTCAATAACATAGTGAACGTTTTCTCTGGGACGAGGAGCAACGAATGGTAATATCTCATCCTACAAACTATTCACTTATGTATTTCAAAAGAAATGAATTTGATCGTATGCCTACAGTTTCGTCACTCGTTAAAAACAGAAATCAGTTCCGTTTTGGTGAAAGTATAACCACTGTGACTGGAAACAGTTAATTTACGAGCTTTAATAGGGCTTACCGCTGCCTGTCGTCCATACAGTATATATATGTTAAAAATCATATCATCACAATCATACCTATCATATTTGCATTTCCCCGCTCTGAAGTTAAACTTTTTGATTGTAAGGACTACTATGACATTGCGAGCGGACCATTTGTTATTTTCATAGCCAATGCTTAAATACAATCGCATTCCTTATAGTTAGTCGAGTTTACAAATTTTAGAAGAAGCTGAGTCCATCTATTTTCCAGAGTTTAGCACATGCAGTCCGATAATTACTAGAACTAATGTATGTCATGATGATGGTGAAACTGGCTGAATCCTTTCTGAATCTCGTATTGATAAAACTTCTGAGTAACATTGCGGATTTATTGATAGCGAATACTTTACCGTGGAACCAGTCAGCACGCAATTCATCTGTAGCTTCGACAAATCGACATATTTGTAGTGTGTTTTGCTTTGTCGCGTCTGAAAACATCTTTTCCTTTGATAGATAAAGATGAGTTTTTCACATTTGAACGTTTAGGCGGTTGGTTTAAAACTTTTTGCGCGGATACTGATGAAGATGGCGATAACCACGAACGAAGGGTGGGTGAAAACCGAAGCTTGACAAAGATATGCGGGAGATACAATTTGGACACAAAAAAATAACAGGATTATAAATAGCAAATGTTATAGAACGTAGGCTATCGTGCTCGGTAGTTAATATTTACAGCCCAACTGGAAGAGTAATGTTAATTATTTAGTTATTAATGTCGATACTCGTGATATTACCTAAAATGTCTTTAATAGGGTAACGACATTTCATATGTTTTTCTACTTCCTCGAAAACAAACCCTGTAAAACTAGCAGTAGTTCAAAATCAAATGTATTCGGGCGTTTATAGTACCCTATGCATGTGTGCCAGGCTATAACTCCGCACTGGGGGTCTACTAGGGGAAATGACCTATCCTATCTTGTTCTCCGTGTTCGAAAACATATGTTTTCACATATTTCCGGTCAATGTCGAATAACCCTTTGAAAAGGTTTACTTGTAAGTTCCACAAGTTTGTTCATTTCCTTTTAACACTTAAAACTCTCTCATTATTACACTATACCATATGAGCGATGGACAACTGTCAATGTGGATGGAGGGAGTGAATAAAAAATCTAGTTACCAATAATCACAAGTGGTAATGATGCCGCCAAAAATTGACGGTTCAGCATTGGAATGAAAACTTTAAGGTTATTGGTAGTAAAAGGTGGTAATTACTACAACAGGCGAGACAGTTTACCATATCCATTCTCCTACATATAGCGTATGCAAATGAAGGCATAGCCTGAAAATTGCCATCTGCAACTTGAGTAACAATTTGAACCTGATGGAGTATGATTTAATAAATTCGATATTCATATTTTAACACAATTTTTATAACCCTGGAGGGTGACAGGGAGAACCGTGAAAGCTTAAGATCTGCGTCATATATTTTCGCGTGTCACACCGTTTTACCGTCCCTGGTTTAAGTGCACGGACAAGGGACGACAGCCAATGAGATGGTAGTGCAGAGAGCCGTAAACGAGACAAGGTAGTTTATACTCAAGCTAGTTGTAAGTTATGTGTAAGCAATGAAACGGCAAAGATAAAAAATATGGAATGAAAAAAGCTTAACGTTTTTCACCCAAAAGAAAGCGCTAGTAGGTACACAATGAAAACATCATCAAAACTATATTACATACAGAACCGATGAGACGAGTGAAAGCGACGAGTTTGGAGGACTTATTGTGCGAGTATGTATGTAGATGATGTGCCTTTTCTCTTAGGAGGGCAAAAGCCATTACGTGTACTCATCGGTAAATCATCGTCGAGCCAAATGGCAAAAAATCTTTAGAAAGAGAGGAGCAAGTACGTGTACATGCATTCAACTCATTTCTCAAATTTGGTGCTTCTGAATACCAATTCTCGGCTCTAAAATTGTCATACTATTTCATGAAATGAAAGTTATTACAAATTCAACTATTCTTTCGTTTAACAGTAACTTTTCGATAAAAATAAAGGAATAAGAAGGGTTTTATCGGAAAGCGTGTATGCCTTGAACAGTAGGCAAACTGAATGTTTTCGTGGAATGAAATGATACATGATGTAGCGGAATGAGTGAGGGTTAGGACAAAAACTTTTGCCTCCATTTTTTCCTTTGGTACAAGCTTCTGTGACTTTCTACTTAAACGGAATGAACATAATAATACAATGATGAGAAAGGCAACGACCAAGATGGCAACTAACTTATAAGTTCCTCCTCTTGGAAGTGGAAAACTACTTGTGAGTAGTATCGCACTGAAGTTGATGAGAAAATTAATACGTGCGACTGAATGGCAGAAGGAGTGAGAAATGGCTCGGTAGTTAACGAGGATTTAATTGCTTTATTTGTTCGCATCCTTCATAATTCATTAATTTGACTTCCTCCTCGTTCCTCGTTCCTCATTTTGTGTGTCCTTCGTTTCCTGACTAATAGTAAGTATCCAGCGAGCGTGTTCCATGAAATACTCGGGTTGCATGCATGTTTGTGTACGTTTGTGTTTGGCTGGACTTCTAACCGTCCCCAGAATTACTACCACCTACCAAACACATTACCTCTATAAAGTTATGATATTCGTTGGTTGACTAGCTTTTGGCCATTTACTACTTTTCCTGTTTTAAACTTTTTAGGAGTGAAAGTTACTACACGTTCGCCGCTTTTGTAATTGAACAGGAAGTTATTTGTGTAACTTCTCTGGCATAAAAAATCCTTTAACTTTTCCTTTTTGGACGCACCAAAGTAGTTGTTTGCACTAGGATCCGTCCCTATTCATCCATTGCTGATTCCGACGAAGATCTTTTGATTAAGGAAAAGGCCAGCGATTCCGATCTGGCATCCACTTCTTTCGGCATTCTCTTCATGTAATGTGCCTATTTTAAAAATCATAGTCGCGGTGTTAAAAGCCGTACTGATGATGATGATGGCGATGATGACACACACAGTTAGTCTGAAAAACACATTTGGTGGTGATGCTTCGATACTTCAGAACTTCATGTAAGTTGTAATGATGGAGTTGCTGGTTAGTAGAGTAGAGGTGGGACGTTTCGCAACTCGTTGGGGTAGGAATTCCAATATTGAATTTGTTTTTAGGGACAATAGGTACCCCTTTATTTCCAGCGTTATGAATAAATTTTACATCTACCTAAAACACATGGTGTCACTCAGAATTAAGGAAAGACTGTTAATGAAGTGGATTTACAAACAGTTTCTACAAGAAACTAGGTAAAGACGCCTTATGTAAAGAAAGACACTGTTGGTTATCTCATATTTTTTCTGAATTATTCGGTGATGTTCTTCTGAATGTATACTATTCGCGTATTTGGTAAAAAATTCAACAACTGGGTGTATTAAGGTCTAAGAACAGGAATCTACAGATGCTTTCTGGCAAGGAGTAATCTCTATACTCTGGATCTTAGTAGATCCCAGAATTTACTTCCTAACCGATATGATTGAATTTATCACATAAATATTTAAAGACCTTCTTAAATAAGGGCAAAATTTAGTAGTAAGACTAGATAAAGTTACGTGAAATGTCACTTATGTTTGTACATCACATTAATTCATGTTTAAAAACTACCTATCCGCACTGCTTATCCCACCTTTTGAAGCCAAACAAGAATGAAGTCGCTATTGTTCTCAATTTGTGTTATACTGAAAATAACTTGAGACTACGTTAAATTTCCCTTTTCTGGTTTTGAAGATGCAAATTTACGCAACGTAATTGTCAAATAATAGGAGCATTTCTTCTCAACTCTCGACAGTCCCCTATCTGCCATTTCCATTCTTTTGTAATCGTTGCTTACTTCGTTGGAGGTAACCGAATGAAATTGTCTGGTTGAAAAGGACTTCCACTCAATTGTGAAGAAAGACAGGTTAGAATAGAAATAAAAATATGTACGAAATAGCCTTACTATTCTAGCATGACTTCATTAACGACAACTACATTTGCTGCGGTTCCTAAGCCAACCTATCACTTCCAGTTGGTACACCAAACGTTTATATAGGCGACGACGACATTAGATGGGCATAAAAAGCCGGTTCTCTCCCCTCAAAAAAATGTTGGCTCGACAGCAAGTAGCAATGAGACTTCTTAAGGCAATGAGCTCTAAAAATTTTCATCATAATTCGTGAAGTCCGTAAAGTGTAGCTTGAGCTTCACAAAGGGAAATAAAGTTTTATAGATTCTGGAAGGAAGACAAACTCCGTTTGTTAAAAAAGATACACTGGTGCAAAAAGCGGTGCGTACAACTAGAATGTTTACCTTTTTTACTCAGCGCCCATATAATATTAAGCGAAGAATTTCTTTCAATTTAGAGAGGAATATGTACTCCAAAAAGAATAACCATAAGATTTGTGGATTTTCACTTTCGGCTTGATTACATAAAAAGCTTTTGTCATCATTTAAAGCTGCATCTGTGTACAATGCAAACCCCAGAAGAAGAATGCTTGAAATAGTTTACGCTTCAAAGGTAGTTCTAATTTATGCATAAAAACAAAAAAAGTTGATCGTTCTGGATTTGCTGGGGCGAAATTAGGCTGTCGGTGTACCGTCTGGTAGAAACTTGTAAACTAGATTCAAATTGATTGCCAGTATTGGAGCAATGTCTACACAAAAACAAATTTCATATTATTAAACGGCATGATACCAAAGCAGTCGTTTAGGCCTTTGACTTTAAGATTGCAGACATTAAGCTCGGATCAATATTAGATTAATGGAAATCAATGAGATTAAACCCAAAACTGTGATTTTGAATGCTTTTCTTTGTTTCGAGCCAACTATGCGAAATATATAGTGACATCGTTCACGAAATAATTATCTCTTACAAGAAGCGCTCATATTTTACATGCATTTTTCTTAACAATGGTAAACATTCGTTTCTACAAGCCACTGAAGTCACAAGACGTAATTATCAGCAAAGAACCAAATGTTTGTGTTAACCATCTTTTGTTGCTGGCTCGACCGTCATAAGAAGTAAAGTCACCAAACACGACAATTTTTTCTGTGAAGGGATCAGAGTCGCAAACTTTGGTACGAGAATAGGACGTACTTTACTTTTGTTGATTATACCAGAAGGTTTGAGCCTGTGAAGTGAAGCGAATTATACGCACGTCCAATCATCTAACTCTGCGGTTCAAGCTAGGTATTAAATGCTTTAGAGTTTCTCAAAGACATGTAAATTGTATTTAGGTCTTAGGACAAGCATTCCTAACCAGGGCAACTTCTATTGTATTCTGGAAAGTCGTTAGGTTAATGAATTTATCTGCGTATGTGGCTTCATCTCGAACTTAGTTTGCAATCTTCAGTGAACCCAACTTGAAACGCAGTGGGGGGCCATCATCCTCATTTGTACAAGCACCGCTAATAAAGTAGCTACAACTCACCGCAGCGACGTTTGGGATAGAAAAAGATTTTTATAACAAGCAAGAATGATGACGTGGATGAGGCAAGTTAGAAGTGTAAACCAAACACACACATACGCTCACTTATTAAACAAAGGCAAACAATGGAACGAAGAAATTGGACAGGTCTAGAAAGTTGTTGTATGTATCAAACTTAAATGTTAATCCCAGTTACGAGGAAAAATATGTCTGATTTTACCTGCTCTCTCAAAAAGTAGTAAAGTACAGGCGGTGTAAGGATCTAATGGAAAAACGGAGACTTGTGAAAAAATGGGGTGACGTAATAGCCTTTTTTGCACTTAAGTATTTAAGACCACAGCTTTTTATTTCGTTGGATGATACATGCACTCATAAACCAAGAATACGACGACGTATTCCTTATTTATTTTCCACTGGATCGGAAACAGAAAAATGACAAGAAACAACAGAAAGGAAAAAGTGCTCAGAATTTAGAGCGTGAACAGATTTTTGGAACTTCACCTTCTTTGTACCTTCTAATAATTCTGTGTAGTTTCGCGCTGTGTTCAGATGAAACACCAAATATATAAATGAAGTGGTTATTACAATAGGTATCACTATCTTCAAAATAATCTTATCTAGAAAACTGACTCGAGTGCCTGGATATTCATCATTTATATTGTTTGTTTTTATTTTCCTTTAAGCTTGAACACCAATGTTTACAGAGACGGTGGGTTAGCTGAGTGAGTAAAAAGTTAGTTATGAAAAGAAGTACATTTCATATGCGCGTTATATTTTATATTTATGTTAGGTTTATTTGAAACTTAGCAAGACTTTTTCTAACCGTGTGAAGAATTTTATGAGGAAACTTATTTTCCGGTTTTGAACTGTGTGTTGCTTTAAAAAAGTTTTGGAAACTAAGATAAATTATTTTGGGGCTGTTACCAATGTCTTGGCTCGTTTTATTAAGTTATGCCATATAATCAGCCAATCTATCCACCTTATTAAAATGCCAGTGACAATTTACCGGAGTTCTTATTTTATAGTTATGTGGGTGGTAGTTGGAGCGAACCTCGTAACATTGCTTAACAAAGCGTGCGTGTGCGCGCCTGTAAAATTGGTTGACTTGACTCGCATGCTTGATATACGTGCCCAATTATATTCAAATTTAGGTTTACTGGTTAACTACACGGAGTTTCAAAGTCTGCCAAGATTTTCCTCTAGTATAATAGTACATATGCTAATATTGTGCAACGTTGGTATGTCTTCCTTAAATTTTCCAGCCAGTAATATGAAAAAAAATTCTCCAAACGAAACTTTGCACTCGTGTAACTATTGCAATCATCGTCTTAAAAATTGTCCAAAATTTTACCCGAAATGAAACAATTACTTTATCTTCGAGTTTTTATGTGGGAGAACTTATGCATTCTAGAGAACAAGCCTGGAGTATACTCTCATTCTGCATACGCTTCAAATAAACTATGCTCTTTACGTGATTAACGAGAATGGGAGGAACACACACACAGATGGGGAAAGAGAGAGAGAGAAAATTTATACGCTGAATGTGGGGTTTATTTTCCCCAAGAGTGTAAAAGAAATACTTTCGAGTCTGCTTGCTCTCCTACAATGACTGTAATTCCATCACAATGATATATGCACTAAGAACTCGTCTTTGTATTGCTAAAAGTACCTTTTTTGTTTGTTTGTTTACAAGCCTCTTTTAAGGCTTTTTTTCACTTGAGCTAAGCGAATAAACTAAGTTAGTTAACAAATAACCAAAATAATAGTGCAGAGCAGGTACTCTTATTACAAGGGTCATATGCTAGGATGACAAATTTGGATAGTTTTATGGTCATATTTTTGTGTTACTGGCGAAGGTACCGTTTTGTCAGACCAAACTTTGTTTAAAAGTAGACACTTGTAGTAGAATACGACTGAAGACAGGATAACACGACTTAAACCCAACGCTCGCGTATAGGAAGAAATATATTTAGGACATTAAAGGAAATAGTCGTAATTTTCATTATCAACATATCTAACAATTTCAGAAAAAAATATTCTGTGCCTTAAAGGGAATGGAAATGAAACTATACAGTGATCCGACAACTATGGTAGTTTCCTTAGCCACTTGGTGAATTATGAGTTTATACTGGTTTACTGTGTGTCTCCAGCATTTTAAAAGAGCTGAATCGATATAACTTGTATAGGAAGTAGAAGATTGCGAGTTACTGCCTTAATCATCCAAATAGCAGTTGTGTCTTGGTAATCTCTGCTTACAAGACGAGTTACATTTCTTTCAGATGCGCCTAAGACGGGCAAGCTACAAGCACACAGAGATGAATAGTTTTTTATCGGGCATTATTTGCGGTACACGCACCATGCTTTCTCATACGTGTGAGGCATTCATTTGAGCGATCACTCTCTTTTTCTCCGACTGTATATAGTTTAGTTTATGCATGGCTTCCAGATTTTCTCTTCGCACACTTTTCTTCCTCACTCTTTGAGCCAGTAGATTATTTATACATACTTGACTTCACAAGAATTACACAGTTTCTTCTTTACTATGTCATGCTCAATCAAGTGTTGACGACTAAATACGTTCTGCCATTTTCAACTTCTCCGGAGATATGGCTGGAATGAAAGGGAGCGGATATTTTTGCGAAAAGTATGTGTATAAAACATGAAGCAAATCTTGGCGAACAAGTCGGCATCATTGTCGTCATCATTTCCCTTTCAGCTTTTACTTTCTCCGTTTTTCTAACAAACTTGGAACTTGTCTTGGCACAGATTCCGCTACTTAATGTCGGATTTTTTATAGACAATCTTATACAAAATGGTTACCTACTGAAAGTACTGAATCAATGTTTCCAGTTCACATAGTCTCAATATTTTCTTTGTTCGTATGTATTTTTACCAAAAAGGCAGAACACACAGAAATCCTGTTGACTCTTAACTTAGTAATACAGAGGTTGCATGAGAAAGTTTTTCCAGAACTCTTCAGGTAGAAACAGTGAGCAATGGAATCTCGTGCGCCGTTCTAAGCAATTAAATATTTACCTCAAACAACCATTGCTGATGATTGAAAATCATTCGTAAACGCTGGTAAAAGAATTAATGCAAACGCTGTCAAAGAAACGATGTGTTGATTAGCAGTAACGTAATTTAGATTCCCCTGGCTACTTAAAAATATCTCAACGTTGCTCATTAGCGACTACGAAAATTTTCGCGCGTTCTGTTTGGGTAGCCCAGAGAAAATGCTGAAAATGTTCCTGCATATTTATACGCTTCGCTCGATTAGGCATTATGCTTTGATGCTATGATTCGTTTAACTATACGTAATAACGGTGTCCGTATTGATTTCTCGGAAAAATATTTCCAGCCGAAGACAGTTCCTTCAGCTCATTTTCTTTTCTCGTTAGTTTTACTTCCGGAAAACTTTTATTTTCTGATCAGCTTTGTGCTCAAATGCGCACTTATTTTGGAGCAAAAAAGCGAATCTAGGAAGTAAAAATTCCGATGGGGCACCGCTTTAAAAAGCTCCATGTACAATTATGGTATCAAGGGAGCAAAAAACCGTCCATGCAAGACCAAAAAGCCAAGCACAAAAATGTACAACTTTCTTAGAACAGTTTGTGATCCAGGCATTGAATCAAATGGCGGAGAAGAAGTAAATAAGGAAGGTATTTACAATTCTCGCATTTCATCTCATATTGCTTTTTGTACTCACTGAAGCTTGATATACATCCATCCACATTCAGAATAAATAGCTTGCAGAAGTAAGAGGTTAGCTGAAACTTATTTTTCAACTTGAATAATGGTCATAATAGTAATACTGCCAAGTTGATCAGGAAAAAATGTTTGTTTTTGCTTAAGTTTATCCATATACTTGGAAAGGAAAGTTGTAACCTGTGACTTGTTTGTTTGTGCACAAGGAGCACACATAAACATTCCAAAAAACTATCTGTAAGGGTAAACTTGTCAGGTATTCCTTTACTATCCCATCTTGTTTTTCACGTCATCATATTTTTATTCAACCGAGATTTCAATGCGTGCAAACGTGACCACTTATTGAGACAGATAGTTTTCTTAACTATTGTTCCATGAGTTTTGCAAAAATATGTACAAATTCAAATCGTAGAATAATATTGAAGACCGCACAATTTGAAACAGGCATTCGCTCTTTCTTAAACTTGGGGTTTCCAATAAACTGCTGGAATTCTCAAGACATGTTTTCCTAAATCAGTTGCTGTAGACTTGAAGAAAACGTGACGCCATGTTAGCTATTCAAATTATTCAACGACGACGATATTTTTGTTTCTCATAAAGTTAAGGGAATAACCGGTAGAGACAAGATTCAAACAAACAACTATTTGTCAAAGATCTCCTTTTCAGCTTTGAATGGAGAAAGGGAAGGGTATGATGTATGATGCATTCGCTACCGTTTTACTTTTGAATATAGTCAACCTATATTGATGTTCGGTACCATGGAGAAAGTAACTGTTTGGGAGACTTTGTCGAAAACCAACCAATTTTTAAGAGAACCAACAAGAGAAATAGAGTATAAGAACAAACAAGAAAAATAAAAGGAAGGAAGAAAAACTTAGAACATTATGTAATCGCGTAAAAGTAATGCATAACTTGTTCAACTATGTATCAAGCTTGCATATTCTACTCTCCACTGTGTGCACAATTTAATACTATTTTTGAGTGAACTGGATTTGGAGAGCTGGGCAGTTTTGTCTATCTAATCTTACTTTTATAATACTCATATTAGGAAGGAATCACATGTAGTTTGTCCTCTATGACTTCACGTACCTACACATGTTTTTCTAACAACATTATCCATTTATTTGTTTGTTTGTTTGGAAAACTACGAGTTTCATATGAAAACTGCGTTGGTCTACTGCACCGCTAATAACGCTTGTTTGTTTACTAAAGAGTTCCGAATAGGAGTATAATGACTACTCCAACAACGTGAACTATATCACGTAGGCACCTACGCAGAGTTACAAAAGCGATGAAAAAAAATTGGAGAGTGAAAACATAGAAAAACTCTTCTCTTTTTATTCAGCCATATTACTCTAGTCACAAACAAATCATGGCGTTTCGCACAAGAAAAAAAACGCATGAAAAATGTCAGAGTTCCCTTGTTATTCATTACTTTTCCTATTTACTTAAACTCTTGCTCATGCTTTTATTCTTCGTCATGAGTATGTGAAAACAGAAAAAGAGCTTACAATGAATGGTCACATTCAGGATCATAAAATAAATTATTTGTCCTATTCCATATATAAAAAGGGACTTCTGCTTTTCCTCTTCTTTCTCTCCAAAAAGTCATTATCTGTCGACGCTTAAAGGGGACGACTTTGGCGTCCTAGTCGTTAGAAATGAGGAAAAGCCTCGTCCTTATATTATTTGCATTTTATCCTCGTAAACGCGAGACAAAAAATCATTGTGTTAAATGCAAACTATGTGTGTATTAACACACGTTCCTCATCATGTTATCATCAGCAGAAAAAAAAACATAAGAACAAGACAGCGATTCATTTCCATTTTGTCAGATTTAGAACAATGATGTGAAGAGTGAGAGGGCAGACATAAAAATGTGGCTATTGTGTTCCATGAAGGAAAAATGTCAGCATACTTTTAAGGAGAAAATATTGCACACTGGAAAGGCTCATAATGTGTAATGTTGTTGAAGCAGGGAGGTAACAGTAATGACCATAGTTATAAAGTTATTACGCGCAACATCCATTCAACGGGATGGGAAGGGTCAGAAAGAGTAGGAGAGAGGAATTGACGCAAGTTATTCTAAATCAGAGCGCCATGATGGTTAGTTGATGATATCTAATGTGTGACAAAAGATGCTACTAGCTACAACTATATTTTCTTGTTCAACACTCGATTTCATGAGATTTTGGTCCATCTGCTTCTGGTACGGTAGTTCTTCTCCCCTCCTGTATTTTCGACTTTTTTCCTTCACTTTTTATTGTTTTCTACTCGTGCACAGTTTTCCCCCTCTCAAACTTTCAAAAAGCGTCCAAGCTAGGGCGTTTGAATAAAATAACGAGTAAAAAGTTTTCTCGAGTTTCCATTCCTTTCGGACAATGAAAACGAATTGGAAACAGAGTAGAATCAAAAACATACGTGATATGTAAGTTTAAAACGTATTGTAGATTACTTGCTTGTATATGAGTTTCTTGGACAACGTGCAATTTTCCGGAGCCACTTTCCCTTTGGTTGGCATCTTACATAAGTAAGGGAAGAAAAGTTTTCAAGATGAAAATCGATTCATACACGATCTTACATAAACAACGAAGCGGTTTTACAAGTAAACGTGGTTGTTGAATTTTCGGTTTCGACACCACAGACAGCAATATCTGTGCCGATAGCCAAGACGTCATTAATTGCAACAAGAAATCCGTCAAATGTCTTCATTTTTATAACGGCTGCTGTGTAGCTAATACTCCCATGACAAGTTGAAATATCATTAGATTTTTTGCCCTTACTTAACACGCAACGCCAAATATTTAGTGTGGTAATGTAAAAAGATATAACATATTGGTGTGTAAGGAATGTTCTCACTTATTTTCCCTCTTCTCATCAACTTTTCGCTCAACTTTTTCTCTCCACTTTGTTCCACTCCCTAAAAATTCTTGTTCTTCACCTACTGCACCAACTTCTGAATTCCGTATATAGCGCTGGCCGACCTTTTCTTCACACTTGTATAAGATTTAGTACTGTTATCTCATGAACAAATATTCTCACCGAGATGACAAACTGTCGGTGTAGGTGGCACATTTCCTTACATTATTAATATAACCTTTTTTCTTATGTATTAGGCCATGCGGCAGCACTTGTGACAAAGCTCATCACTAACGGTTCAACATATCATGTTTCTTTTTTCATTAATAGAACAACCGTACTTCTGTTTTCGTCGTTTAGGAGTAACAAACATCCCTGCCAATTAAATATCATGTTTGAAAGTGGTTGCATGTTCTCGGTCTGAGTTTGGTGTGGAGGGCGGTGGTGGTGGCGGTGTTATTTTGATGTTATGACTTTACATCCCTCTTAGTTTACTTGAGTTATTTGGTCTCCCCTACTTTATCTTCAATGTTGTCATTCTACTTTTTCGGTGCCTTCATGTGGCCTAGAGCATTTCACTAAAAGAAGAAACGCGCTGGTCGACAGTACATGTCCTGTTCGCCTTGTCAACCAATTTTCAACAAACGTGTAGACACAGAACCCTGACAAAAAAGTATTAGCAGTCCCCTTCTTTCCCTGGTTTTCACTGTAGGGGAATCAAAATTTATTATGAATGTCGAATGTCGCCAACTGTTGTTGTTGTTATTACGCTCTCTGTCATATCTCACAAAATAGTTTCCTGAATCAAACTCCCACAACTTTTGCCTTAAACTAGTTATTGCATATGCGTGCTTCATATACGGTGGCAAACCTCTCCAACTCGAACAAAAATATCCCCGAGAACAAGTTCCGTGGATACGTTAAAAATAGCAACGAACCATCAGACTAATAAAATATAAAAGTTTACTGCTTGAATTCAGCTTAAGGGATAGGTGGATTTACAGAACATAGTACGTGAATTTCCTCGCAAGATGCGTATTAAGAACTTCGAAATTACTAAACAAAGTCGTACATGCTTTGTACCCAACACACACATTTCTTATTGATATGTGCTTGGGTTGTCATTTCACTTGGTTCTTTTCGTGTCTACATTATTTACCCACGCGTCTGTAAATAGAAACAATGTCAATATTTATGGCACTGCCAGATTTGTTTACATTATGTTGAGCTAGTGGGCCTTCCATGCAAACATTTACATTTCGATGAGAACTGCTAAGAGACAGGAAAGAGAAATTTAATACGCGCACCAGATCTACATTCTAAGTTTAGCTATTGCAGTCAGGGTTGAAAGTTTATGAAAAAGTAGCAGATAATTAAAATGTGTTTCCAAAGAAAATGCTTGAAACAAACAAGGATCCTAGTGTCCAGCAACCTTCCAGGTTTAAAAGTTTTTTCAGTATAGAAACTAGTAAAACGGTTTAACTATGCATCTTGAAACTTTCGGTTGAGATCACTGTCGGAGGTACTGATCGTACAAGGTATTAGTCGGAGGACCCATCGGACGATTCTCGCAAATTTTCTTTTACTCATCACATCATGTGAAGTACTGTTTCTGAATCCTCACATTTTTTAAAATGTCGACGAAGTCGAGGCCCTCGCCCACAAATGTAACTACAGAAGCGCGCTTTTCATTTTTTGCACAAAAATACATGTGAACGAACCAAGTTACAACACGACATTTTTTTCCCTTTCGGGGTCGTACGTACTGGCGGCACTATAATGCACAATGTGCACTTCGTCGTTTCTGGACGGTGGTGTCGGTTTAGTCGATATTTTAAAATGGGTAAGGACTGAGCAGAAGTGTTATAAGTTATAGCAAATGTGCCAGATTACTTGGCCATCACTACAGTGCACTAATACATATGATAGACATTGGTAATAACTTTTTTCTTTTTTCGTTACAGGAAAACTTGTACTGGCAACGTTTTGGAAGGACGCACAAACTTCTGTAAGCCTCTTTTTCTGAGTAATTTATTTATTTGCAGAGTAAAAATCATTTTTGGTGGCTTATAATGTCATACTCATACCATACTTTGCAAACGAGGCCCCAATTAGAGTCTAAATTTTCGTACCAGATTTTAGGACTGTTCTATGACCTAAATCATCTTAATAATAATTCTTGGAACTTTTATTCATGTGCATTAACTCATGGGGCTAGAAACCGAAATGAAAACATGACATGTCCGTCACACATCCAAATTTTGTAATGAGCGGGGAGATAAATAAAACATTGGCTAGAAAGGGTTCCTCTTTCCTCAGACTAACTTTACCATTGCCATGTCAGTTGTCGTAATATCATTCCTGTGATCTTCACATTTAACTACAAACCTTGTTTCGAGATGTTGCATAACAAATCTGCTGAAGCAACACAAAGAATACAGGGAAACATTTCTGACGCAAACTAAACTAAATTGAAAAAAATGTGCCAGTTTTGTCAGTTGTAATTTTATCTCTGCTACCAGTATGCAAAATTACTTTCCCGTACATTTCCCTGGTCATCAATCCAACCGAAATGGAAGATGTAGTAACGAAACAAAAACATATTTTAGCATGAATTTTGTAATGCTTTGCGGTACCGCTGTGGTTACTGTTGCACAATCTGTGTTGTGAAAGTGTGATCGTAAGCTCTATGGTCGCTGCTCATTAACAAGCCGAAAATTTTACATGGATTTTGCGCCTGCCTTCATGAATACTGCATGACCATATGCAAATAGCTTAGGAAAATTGCCGCTTTATGTAATCATCAGCAACACAATGAAATCGCCCTTCAGTTTTTGGAAGTACAGGTATATTTTATGGTTACTTGTGCAGCTTGGACGAATTAAATTCAGGCGTTGTTAATGCCGTTCAAGTAATTACACAAACACATACCAATACGTTCATGGAAGAAACATTATGCCCACATTTTATTCCGTTTTTCCACATATAAAGCAATTTTCGGTTCAATTAAAAACATGCGTTAATTCGGCATTTAGTTCAATATTTATTTATTTACAATACCTATTAGACATTGTGACAGGGTATTATGGGCTTGGGATGTATTTTTCTCCTTTTACCTTTGAGTATAGAAAAATGAAGACCATAAAAATGATCTCTTATATCCGAAGATGCAATCTAAAAAGCACAGTATTGCGTTACCTTAGGAAATGATTTTGCTGCTTAAGAAAATCGAAATGAAGCTGCCTGTCGTCCATCTGGGATAATGATCGGAGTACTGACCTTTATATCACACATAAATATGTGTCTATTATTGCTGGTCATATGGGACAAGGTGAATAAAACAATGCGTCAACTTTTCTTCGTTAAATGCATTTCGTAGGCTCTAATAACATTACGATTAACCATGTTCTGCGCACTAATACGTTTTCTATTAGGCACACTTAAACTTATTGTGAAAGGTTGACTTTCACCTCACAGTAAGAAAACGTATTTTTTCTCATAAAGAATATATTTTGGTTGCTATTGCTAGACTACGAGTTTTCTTTTATTACCACTAGAACTTGAATCAAACCACTGCTAATACCAAGAAAAGATTTGCACAAAAATTTATTATATAGTTTATCAAAACGTCATTATCGTCTGGAAAATGTTTATCCACTTGTCTAGAGTGTGTATCATTTCGTACCATGTTCGTCGGTACATTTTGTTCTGTAAGTAGTGCAGAAAATGTTTTCAATACAACATTTGAGAATGACTTTTAGGCTTACGTTGAAACGAAAAGTGTACAGGTTTTTTTTTTTTTTTTTTTTTTTTTTTGGCAAAACTAAGGATTTCAAGGAATATATAGGTACCCTTTTCAATGTAGTTTTCAAAAATATACGATATTTCTTATCACTTCGAACAGACGCACCCATAAACTAAGACCCAACAAGAGGTTTGACAATGCTTCTAGGGTTAACAACGGTAATGTAAAATTGGAAAGAAGCGGCTCGCCACCACTTGAAGTGGAAGAAGATGTTGTTGTCGTAACAGTGACCTTTTTCTCGTACTTTAGCGAGTACACATTTTGCATGCACAAACATTGATGTCGACAACACTCAGTTCCGCTGCTCAACGTAAACCATATCTGACTGGTCAAGGGATTTACGCTTCTATAGATGTCTCATAATTTTCAGCCTCAATGAAGAGAAAAGAGGTGTTAGTAATACACACTTATATACGTGTGCCTTCATTTGAACATGCATATTATAGACTGGACCATTAGCTTCCGTCACGTCGTATATGTCATTCAAAGCATACCTACATATTTTTCTGTTAACGGAAACAGCATTTATACCTTCTAGTCTAGAAAATGCTCAGAGTACTACTATCACGTGCTCAAGATTTGACCACGGCTCTCTGGTTAATGTAAGGAGAAGAAGATAAGTCGAGGTGAAGGAAGTAGAAAATAGTAAAGCTTACCGTTGAAAAGGAAAAGGAGATAAAAAAGGGGCAAAGGAGGGATACAACGTTTTACGGATTGTCATTTTGCACGTTGTTTTATTCAATTCATGTATCAAAAGTAACACAAGTTTTCACTTATCCGTTTTCATATTTTTTGCCTGTTGATAGTAAAACATGCAGACACACGGAAAAATTTGCGATATAGTGAAATTTGACGTAAAAAATGGCCCACAATCTAGACTCGTAACTTTTTTTAAAGGTTAGGATAATGTATGATGAATAACTTTTTATACTATGTTTCATAAAAGAGTCGCGTTTTTTAGTACGACCGAAAAAATCTGTATATTTAGAATATCACATATCTATCTTCGTTCCACAAACTTAACAGATGTTTAGCGAGGTAACCTCAGACACCTTACCCCTGAGGTATTTTTCGTATTGTGTTTCTTTTTTATGTGGGTGCGGAAGAAGTTGGCATGTGCCATCATTGTTTTGATCTAATCCCACGAGATTGGAGTGGTAGTTTTGTTTCGTTTTTGAGTTACTTTTCATCCAGATATTCCAAGATCCCTGAGTGGATTATTGTTCTACAAGTTTTCTTTTCAAACTTAAGTTGTTGTGCAGAGCATCAAAAATTTGCAAGGGTTGCTTTTTAGCTTAAAACTGTAAACAATTCTCACAGGGAGCTAATTTACAAACAAGTATAAGATGGTCGACCTCATTATTCCTGTGTTTGTACTTTGGTCAAAGGATGCTCAGGTTCAGAATCCCCCTTGTCAACTTTTCTTTACTAGAAAACAGCTTTTGTTGATGAAACGAAGAAAAAGATGGTTAGAAGAAAAACAAGGGTTATATTGAAATATATGCTGTATTGGAAATTCAATGTGCATTCTGGATTACCAGAGTAACTTTTCCAGCATGTTTTCCGTAAACAGTAAATGACTGCAGCGTAGTGTTCTAATAGAGAAGCTGCTTCCCACCTACATATATACATGCATAACATTTTAGCACCGAGTTTTCCTCTCACTGATCTCCCCAACTTCAAGCAATTTTCATCTCAAACGTTTTGATTTTAGAACGTTGGTAATAAAAGCAACAAAAAACGAAAACGTTATATCAAAAACGGCCAAGTATTTTTTTTTTGTAATTCCTATCGGCATGTAATACGTTACAAAAAAAGTAAAGCTTTTATTCAGTCTGAACATTGTACCTTTTAAAGAAAGAAGGTTGTTATAACTTGAACGTCTACTTCAGAAAAAAACAGCTACTTTTTTTTCTCTTTTCAATTTTTACGAGGTTGATATAGACTTGATTCGGATAGTGGATTTAGACTTTGTTTTTTCACAACCATTTTTTCCAGACTTGGTATTGTGTTCGTTTTTTGTAAAGCGATTGCAAAAAAGTTTTTCTAGTATACTTGCTCGGACATGAACGTCCATTACCTTATATGTGCTTGGATATACCCTTAGTATTACATTTTATGTGTATCTTTATCATTTGATTCCAGTATGGTTGAATACAGAGCAAATCTTTAAACTTTAGAAGAAAAGTCAAGTGGAAGGACAAGTATTCGATGGGTGGTTGTTACAACAAAAAAAAGTACACTGAATGACACTACATTTATGTTCAATGCATAACATGTTGAACTTGTGTTATGCCTCTACAGTATCACTAAACGTTAAGAGCTCTGTGCATGAAGAGCTAGAGCTAGCGCCTACAGCCTATAAAATTGGCATTATTTATGATTACTGCCAAACAACGATTTCATGCTCACCAGTGACCGCTCCAGTAACATCAATGTTTTCTCAACTGATGATATGAAGGCAAGGCAGGAAGAAGAAAATGTAAATAAAAGAGACAGCTCTGAGGTAGCATGACCATGATATTTGTTCGGGATGCAAATAGAGGATCAAAAGGCCTCCTCATGCTTCAGCAACAGACTTTCACGTTACTTTAAACTATTATGGGAGTAAATTCGAGCCTTTCGCAAACGTTTTATTCCCTAAGATCAAGCCGTTGCATTCGGTTGTACTCTGGTGTGCATGAGCTTGAACCTGAAAGAAGTAAATTTTAATGACCATAAAACAAAGTAGCTATACTAAGGGCCACCTGGGACAACAGACTAAAATGCATCCAGCCTGCAATAAGTGTGAGGATTACCTTTGTCATCAGTTGTTAAGAAATAGGAATGATTCGGTTGTTCGTGTACTTGATTTAATCTACCTGCACAAAAGTAGCCCCAAGTATAGCAGTATAGAGATCTTCGTATTTTATATAGAAAGCACACACACGAAAACTTCTTTTTTGCCACAAGTCAATGACTGAAAGACAATTTATGGGTATCACCATCGCTAAAGAAAAATACACTGTCGTCCATAGTCAAACGAACCTGGCGCAAAATGTATGTGTGCTATTTTTGACATATTCTCGGGTTGATTTATGGCATTTGATCAGAATCATATTTTAAAGATAATATTGCTGGCGTTTAACACACTTTTATTGTGTTCATATAGACTTTTATAACTATGAATAGATTCGTATTGCTTTGTCACTTTGAAATGAAATACCTTTTGAGTTAAAAAATATGACAGATGTGTAGAATGTTACGGTTTAGTGGTGAAAATTTATTTTTAAAAAATCAGTAGTGAAATTTTGCGCAAGTGGAGATCATTTGAAACGCAATCTCTGCATTGCTCCTTCAGTTTGGAATATGACTGTTCATGAAACATACACTTGTTGTAGCGTGCTGTCTTCCATGATAATGTCATCATTCAACACCACAGCTTCCACAGAGAAACTAGGTGATTTTTATGGTGGAAGGATTGTGCCTGCTTGGACAATGCATCTACAAGTGTTAAGGACAACAACATGTTTTCCTGGTCCCCTATTCAATGTGTTCATTCAGCGGAAATAGGTCACCTGCAACAGCACATACCTAATATGCAATCTCGTAAACAACGGGGCTTAAAATCCATCTTGAGATGAGATTCACGTATTTATGTCTATTTATCTTTCACATGGATTCCAGCAAATTGTTAGAAATTAGTCATGTGCAAGACCAATGTAAGTTCATGGTTTCAGGAAAGGGATTTGAAAAAGTACAATACCAAAATACACTTCAAAAGGAGGGTAATTGTTTTATTCGTTTTAGATTGCTGCTGAAGATTAGTTACGATGTCTTAATCAATTCCATTTTGTAACTTTCAATTTCCTCGTCAAGAAAGTGTGTACTATTACTACGGGTAGGGGTATTTTCCATCTACAACGAACAAGCTTACTGTGAAGTGCTACCTTGTCATTTAAATTAGCAAGAGAATAATGCTAGACAAGGAATTTATTTATGGGTCCAGCTCAAGACTCTTGTGATTTTGTGGAATTAAGTATATTATTGCTACTGACACTTCATTTTGATTGTACTGCAATTGTTGTATCCTTTTTTACTGTCCGATCTTTTAAATTTGATTTTTGGAATTTGAAACACGCTCTCTACTGAAAACGATTATCCTCCAGCATCTTCGTAGAATAAGCATAAGCATGCAGAATAAGCGTTGAAGCATCGCAACCTAAAGAAAGAAAGGCAAATCTTGCGAAGATAACCCATTTTAATTCCTTGTATAATATTAAATACTAATATCAAAGGAATAAGGTACTATGGGCCATTGGAACCACACGAAAATCGGGCCACCATTTTTTATGCGTTGTTACACTGAGGGGAAAGAAGACGAATAATGAGCCGAGAATCTAACACTCACATTAAAATGATAGCTTAATAGATAGGTCATCAACTTAACAACGATAGCAGTTCTAGTAAGTGGTGTGCGAGTACACTTCTCCGGCTATTTCTACAGTCCACACGTATAATCCATTTACTTTTATTGCACTGGTCTGCGTCTTTTAATTAAGGTATTAGGATAAGGACTAAGTATTATGAGAATCTTAATATGTATTATTCGTAAATGAAGGAAGTAGTCGCCGAAGATACTACTTTTTCAAGCTTTTTTGAACGAAAAACTCCACAACTAACTAAATATATGTAGTCGTTTTCCATTATCTATGTTACTGAACCTCCAAGGCCAATAAAGGACTGTTACGCGTATTCGTTCTCTTTAATGCAGCGGTAGTCATCACAACTATCCCAGCATTTTGCAGGCTTTTCTTATTATCATGCAGATTGCAGATACGAAAGACGAAAAAATAAATATGCATGTGGCGCCGCCGCAACCTACTGCATATTTTAATAGTGGACAGAAAAGAACATTGCCTAGTTTTTTTTATTCTTACAATATTTGGCGAGAGTAATGGTTTCAGCGAAAGCCAACGTTTTCCTGTCTTATAATCGTATTACTATTAACTGCATATCAGGAAATACGTAAAAAGACAAAAGTTGCTCGTTGAATCTACTTCTGTGAAAATGAAATGCCTCGAGAGACTGAAAGTGAAGGAAACTGACTTTTCCACTTGCGCCATGCTAGGCACGGTAGCAGCTGTACGTTGAGACTTTGAGACTATACCAGAAATAAAACAAATACATGAAAGCCTACAAATAATACGCGTACGCATGAAAACTTTGTACATTTTACTACTACAACTCCGAAATTGAAGAGCAGGTTTATTGAGTACTTGAACGTTGCTACTTTCACTCTAGTCCCTTGTCATTGTCCGCTTACTGGGAAAGAAAATGAGCGTAGAAGAGAAACGATGTGATATAGAGAAAAATTTAGATTAAATTCTTGTGATGAGCGGAAACAGTTGCAAGTACCAGCGTACGATATAGGAATACTTATTTGAGATGGGTGAAAGTTGTTGAGTAATCTTCTTACCTACTTAATATTATCACAGGAATTATATAAAAATGTTGGTTTTTAAATAACTTTTTTCGGTGGAGTCTAAAGTTGCTTACTAATCTAAACCTGAAGAATATTTTTACGTATTACTTATGAAATTGGAAAAAAGATGACACCTAGTAATAAAGGCCTATATATTGTTAATTTTCGCGGTTCGTACAAAAACCTTGACTGTCTACCTGACACCTGATTCAAAAATTGTTTTAAGGATACACTCACTCACCAGCAAGGAATATGTTTCTGCTCTGGTTTGTTCGGAATTTCATATAAGAAGTGCAGTTACTAGAGGACCTCAACTAGCAACTATTGCAGTAAATTCGATAATTGAATCGTATCAGTGTGAATGTCTGAATTTAGGTTGTCTCAAAGATACAGCAACGGGTCTATGACATATGACATCTTCGGTATTGTATAGTGAAGGAGTAGGCAGGCACTCAACTGTTCAACTGCAAACCAATGGCTCTCTCCCCTACTATGGTGGTCATAAAATTCACATAATCGACTCAGAAAAATACTGGTTATGCTTTTCAACGGGCAATTCCGTGTGACATTGATGTGTAGTTAGGACCATGGTAAAGTACTGAGGCTCTATTCTACTTTTCAGATCTACGTGCACAACTTAGAGGGTACGGGTAGATATAAACTTTTCATTGCGTACGGTGAGAAAATCGTGAATTGCACGTCTTATGTTCAAAGTAGTGAATCTTTTTCGTTTGAAATTTAAAAAATTCGATCTCTTTAAAATATACAGTTGCATTAATGTAATACAAACTGAGGTAAGCATGACTTTCCCGTTATCGAATGCATGGGATTTATACACAGCGATGAGTACGAGAAGGACATGTAAGACATTTAAACATTTGATAAAGTTGCTTTGATCTTGAGCACTTCGCTTAGTCTGTCTGTCTTCGGGAAGATTGTCGTGGTAAATTACCGTTGCAGCTCTATTCATTCCAATTGCATTCGTCACTTTTCGCTATTTCTATTGTTCCGGTTTGTTTATCTTTGTATGCTACTTGACGGATGAAACGATACTCATCATCGTCATAATTTTTTTGGCAGACTCACGCCCGTGATGATATCTCGACACGACTATCCTTTTTTATTACTATTGATAAGTATTATTATTATTATTATTAAAATAGTTGGAAAAATCAAGGAAGACGATCGGACTTAGTTTTCTCCCTTTGACGAAATCATGATTTTGGTCTCTCATAAACACATCATGAGCACGATTATACCCTGATTATAAGCCGATATAATGTGACAACCATTATTTACTTACGCATGTATAAGTGAGACAGGCTAGGTGAGGATCCTTCTGTATTTTTGCAAATCGTTATTAATATCGCACAAGTATGACATGATCTGGTATTCCACTGTGCTCCCTCTAATTACCATGTTTACATCTTCTCCTATCCAGCAGTCAAAGCTCAGCTTCTCAGTCTTGTTATGAATGTGATTTCTTAAACAGAAAGTACATACCTAGTCCTACTCATTTATTTATTTATTTATTTATTTATTGAATCATCAAACCTGTTTCATTCAAGACAAAACCTTTTACGTTTGACATTAGTATATTAATAATAAGATGCATATTACTAAGAATTATTTATTGAATTTTGAAGAACTTGAATACTTTAATGAATAGACCAAAATAGTTTGAAAATGAGTTTTCGATAGATTAACTTAAGCTTTCCGTAAGAATGCATTCTTTTAATTTTGCACAAAATTGTTTTGGGTTTNCTAAGAATTATTTATTGAATTTTGAAGAACTTGAATACTTTAATGAATAGACCAAAATAGTTTGAAAATGAGTTTTCGATAGATTAACTTAAGCTTTCCGTAAGAATGCATTCTTTTAATTTTGCACAAAATTGTTTTGGGTTTTGAACCTGGGGTATTATAGTACACACTTTGTTAAATAAGGTATAATAAGACTGGAGCAAGCGTTTCCCGTACATAGTTTTTGGAATGTACATTGAGTGCGCATTTTGGCTTCCTCTTGTATTGTACGTATCGTATCATCATAATAGATGATGGAGTTCTGTACTGGCAAGAATAGGATGGAAACTTCTGCTATAGCCTTATAGCCTTGTTATTTTCTCACTGTATATTACCGATAATATCTAGGTAGTAGCGATCACGGTAATGATATGCTAGTCCTTACGACTAAAGCGTGTCATTAATGTTGTTCTAACCATCAACCGTACATGCCCTACATACTCTCTGTTGTAAAAACCCGGTGCTCTTTTGCAGAGTATCCTGATGGGCTAATGCTGATGGATAACTGTTTCAAACATTGGGAATTCGGTCGTCAAATGTGCTATTTCTGGGACACAAATACAAGTAAAAAGCAAAATCGGACACTTCGTTGGATTAAGATTAAAGAAGTTTAAGTTTGTGTTGACTTTGTGTCACATTTTCAGCTAGTCGATTCCTCGTTCTTGCTCAGAAAAAGATTCGATTCAATACTCTGATTATTTATTTTATTGTGGTTATTAAAAATGCAAATAGGTGTAAAAGTCAGCCCCAAAATCTTTTTGCTGCTACATTGTTCACAAATGAGTGGAATTATAGTCTTTCGTTTGTAAATTTCAGATTTAGAAATGATAAATAAAATTCTTCAAGTCGTATCAGATGTAGCCAGCCCCAGAGCGTTCACGAAAGCTACAGCTATCGTCTTACTTACAGCATCGGATCATCATGAAACAAAACATTATTATCGCAGCAGAAAATTAATGATGCTCGCAAACAGTACAAGTCTCTTAACTAAAAAAGGAGAATCGGAACAAGAGAGCAGTCGATGAAGGAAATGGCACACATTTTTCAATGGACAAAAACTCAGTGTGCTTTTAGGTTGACGATGATCACGATAGCACCAGTATCTTTATTCAAACTTGAGAAATGAAAAGACGCATCAAAAAGAATGATAATGGTTAAATATCTTGTTCGTGCTTTGTGTTCTTGTATTACATAAACCGGTGAATGGTATGAAGATTGAAGATGAGAAATGAAAATTTGATCATACACTGGTAAAGTACATGGTTTTACGTATGAGGTTTACTGTAATTTATGAGTCATGCCTTTGCTTGAAGTTGTGTTGTTTTCACTGTCTTCCTCAGTCATCCTTTATCATCAGTCATGCCTTGATGATGATGCTGCTGCTCTTGTTTCGTAAATATTCTCGGATACACAAGGATAAAGGAAATTATGAAAAGAAATCATAATCATCAACTTACATATATCTGCAAGACGAAAAAAGGCAGACTATTTTTCGTCTAGTCACTTGATAGAGTTTACAGTGTTTGTAATCTACAACAGTGAGGCAGCGGAAGATGATGAAGAGTCATGGTTTGTACTAAATTTTTTTAGCAAGAACTTATACCATATTCCTAGCACTAGTAGGGCAAAGGCATAAATTGGAAAGTGGCTTTGTCTTTTATAAATTGTTGTTGTATTCCCTAAGGCACGGGCTGATATTTTGACGACGTATTTTCGCCAGGTTGTATCGTTATATCAAACATTAGGACAGTTTGAATAGAAACCACAATGTTTCTCGAGAAAAACATTGTGGTCGTCAGTAACAAGGCTAAAAATCAAACACTGGGTTGTGGAGCTGTTTCGAACGAAGTGGAGTTCTAACAAAGTCGACCATAATGGTTGAAAAAGCAAACACCGCCTAATTATTTTTCTACCACATTTTACTTTATCCAGGCCACTCCTTTTGCTTGATTTGCGAAAAGTAATCAATATAAATAGCGACGCACTTTGTTGTAGACTTCGGTGAAAAAAATATCATGTCACGATTCAGTTTCATAAATCGCGAAGTAAGAACACAATCTTTCAATGAAATACTACCAAATTACCAACTATGTACTTATGATTTTCCTCTTTCTGCCGGTATATCGATGCCTATAACTTCATTTCACGAAATTACAGTACTAGGAAAATAAAGGTGGCCTAGAAATGTTACTGTTACACTTCTTGAATAGTTACAGTTTCAGGTAAATTAATGTTATTTTCGTTTTGGCGTATTTGTCGTTTTGAAAATACATAGACGTACAAAGATGAAGAAGGATATGCATGTATGGCGTAGAATTCAACATTTTTTGCAGATCAAGTAGTATGCACTTTAAACGTGCTGTTAGGGAAATCGAATTTCTTGTAAATAGGCTTGAGCACAAAGGATGAACAATGACATATGTATAGCTTCGGTTGCGCGATTTCGATTGCTCTAGATTTTGCGTGAACAATATGGCACCATTGCCTTTTTTAAAGTTAAAATCATATCTTGCCCTCAAGTAAATGATTCACAGGGCGATGGTTCGTGGGTTGCTAATACTGAGTGCCCTCACATCATAAAGTTGTGTTCCTGACTTTAAACTTCAAACTCTAAAAACCATAATAGCAGCTAGCAGTATTTTTTTTTTTATTTATTTTTATTTAGCATTACAAGCTAGCGACCCCAAGAAGAAATGAGGTTATTATGCTAACAGGAAAATTTAAAAATACAAAAAATTATTCGTCAATACAGCAGTTCAATTCGAATATACATGAGTAATCGCAACAGTTAGAAAACTTATTTTCAATTTCACATTTTTGTTCATTCAAGTAGTAACGTTTAAGATTTGATTTAAAAATTCGTAACGAATCGTAGTTTTGTTTTAATTCTTCTGGGATATTAATCCATGCGTCAGTTAGAAAAATTTCAAGGTAAGTTAAATCGAATTCATCTTTTAAGAAGAGGTGTTCAGAGCTCCTTGTTGTCATGCTGCAAACTTTGTCCATCCTTATTTGATTGTGCAAGAATGAGGGCCCCAATCCGTGCTTGGATTGAAAGCTAAGGATTGCTCTTTCGTATTTGAACTTGTTGTAGGGGTTTAACCACTTTTGTTCATGTAGTTTATCAATCTCGCATACTTTCACAGCACTTTTATAAACTTTCACCACTTTCTTCATTAGCCATTTTTCACAGTCTCCCCATACGGTTATCATATAATATAGCTTTGAGAGCACCAGTGATTCCATGAGAGTACGTAGATTTTGTTGTGAAATTATGTTTCGCAGTGAACGGAGCTTCCATAATGTCATGTTGCATGATTTGATGGTCGTGAGAATATGTTTCTTCCAGCTTAATGTGTTATCCTTGTACAGTCCAAGAGTCTTCACGGTGTCAGTAGATGTTATAATCGTCCCGTCAACATTTATTGTGAGAGTATGGTTCTTCTTTTGACGGGAGTGGTACATAAATTCAGTCTTTCGTACGTTTGCAGATAGATTATTTTTAGTAATCCATTGCAGGGAGGATTTGCAATCAGCTTCCAAGGACTTTATGTCTTCTAAATTGTCATGCTCGCGAAATGTATTTAATAACTGTGCGTCGTCAGCGAACGTTGTCATCTCCCCATGTGAAATCACATTCGGTGCGTCAAAAGCACTAATGACGTACAGGATCGTACTCAAGCATCCGCCTTGAGAAAGGCCGGATGAGGTTGATAACATTATCGAAGATTGGTTGTTGATGTATGTAAACTGTTGGCGGTTCATGATGTATGAAAATAGACACGGTAGATTAATCCCATGTGCTTTCAACTTTTCAGTCAAAATTTTCCTGTCGATGGTGTCGAATGCTTTGGCTATATCTAGACACACCAAGGATGTGTCTAGTCCATTTCTGGCATTTGTTTTGACTATATTCTTCACATAAAGTTCAAGGTGGGCTGTCGAATATCCCGGGCGGAAACCGAATTGGCATGGTGGTAAAAGTTGCTCGTCTAAAAGGTAGTTCATGATTTGCTTGTAGATTAACTTTTCAAATATTTTTGCTACTACCGGTAGGATGGATATTGGGCGTAGGTCACTGCATGATTGTATTTCCTTTGATTTTGGAATTGGTATTATTTTTGCCAATTTTAATTGATGAGGTACTTGTCCAGATGAAATGATATTGTTGAATAGGTCGCATAAGAATGAGGTTATTGATGGGATGTGAATAAGAAGATTTATCATTATGTTAGATATTCCCATTGCATCTTCACATTTGCTAGTTTTCTTTTTCATCGTTCTCCAGGCAGCTGTGATGTCTTCCGGGCGGATAATTTGTAGTTGCAGCTTTGTATTGTTTCTTTTTTCGATTGGATATACTGGTGATAAGTTGTCACGATTGCAAATGGATGTGAAGTACTGGTTAATTTCTTCAGCATTGAAAGGAATGGGAATATTTGATCTTGGATTTAGGTATGAGTTTATAGTATTCCAAAAACCGTTTCTACTTATTTTGATGGACATGTGTTGACGAGTATCGTTTCGGAGAGATTTTTTGACCTCTTGTTTTAACGTTTTGTACTGCTGGTGTAGTTCAGGACATGTGAGATGAGGACGGGTTCTTAGATGATTGTAAAGACGTTCACGCGCTTTCATAAGTGATATTGTATGAGAAGATACATGACGGGCTGGTTTTGAAATGTTGATTGATTTCACCTGAACGGGGGCGTTTTTGTTCAAAACATGTAAAATCGCGTTGGTAAGCTGGGCTGTGTTTTCATCTAGGCTCTGATGCTCATCGAAATGTAAACGGGTTGATTGTACATCACTCAGTATTTTATCCGGTGAAATATTTTTGTAGTTACGATATGATATTTTTTCTTTTTCGTTTGGTCTTCTTTCAACGCTAAGTTTGAGTTCAATGATGGAATGGTCGGATTCGGGTGATGGAGTCACAGCAACACTAGTTATTTTATCAGAGCAGTTTGTTATTACAAGGTCAAGTATAGCATTGTTTCGCGTGCACTGATCAACCACTTGTTTACACTTGAATTTAGACAGAAGACGGTTTAACTTATCGGCTTTCTTTGGCTGGCCCAGGTTGAAATCGCCACATATTAAATAGTCTAAATGTTTACAGGTAAGCTCCTTCATTATCAGTTCAAAATGAAGCAGATCATTTTTTATGATTTTTGGATCATCTGTTGGTGGTCGGTATAATGATACGATAATAATCGGTTTTTGCTGGGACCACTTTAACTTTGTTGCAGTGAATTCTATTGTTGACGCAGCTTCGATTATATCTGCACACTTGAATGTGATGGCTGTAGAGTTCATTGACGCGGTTGATATTATGGCGACACCACCACCTCCTGACTTGTTAGTTATCTCTAGGTTTCTGTCGTATCTTGTTATGTGATATTCTTGTAGATGATTAACTGATTTAGTTGATGTTAAAAATGTCTCGCAAAGACACATGACGTCAATTTTCTGTTTTATTAAAATGTCACGAAGCTCTAATTCTTTATTACAGACCGAACGTATATTCCAATGTCCAATTGTTAATTGCTTGCGGAATATGTGGGTTGTGTCACGAGTGATTTGTTTGCTGCCTGGCCTAAAAAACTGGTTGGGCTGGTGTTTTGGACGTGTTGGTGCTGTGAAATGTTCAGATCTTTTTCTTCAAATTGATTACGGCTGTTTAGAACGTAGCATTTGTTTCCCGTTTGCACCGACATTTTGAACATGTTTATTTTGGGTGCCTCCGCGCCTGTCATCCGGAGGGATTTCGCCTTGTCTTTCAGCATCATAAGGGTTTTAAACATTCCGGTTGGCAAATCCTCATTTATGTACATTGGGTGTACAGTTTCAAATCGGGCGTTGTACACAGAGTTCCTATCATCAATATTTTCAAATTTGACTTTTATGGTGCGTGGTTTGTTTCCTCTCTTTACACCAAGCCGATTTACTTGTGTAATTTTTATTTCTTTCCCCGTTAGAGAGTTGACCAATCTCTGGACATTTCCATGTAGTGTTTCATTGGTTTCTCCTACGAGTTCGATCACGCCTACTATGATTAGGTTGATTTTTTGCATCTCGTACTCCATGTGTTCCGTCTTCAGTTGGAGGGTATCAACTTGTGAAACTATGTCGTCAACTCTCTTTTCGTTACTGTTCATATTTTCTTTGATTGAGGAGAGTTCAGTGCTATGCAGGGTGACTGTGGCGTTGATGTTATTTAGCTGATCCTGCATAGTTTTAATTTGGTCTAGTTGTCCAAGGATAAGGGTCTGGTTGGTGAGGATTACGTCAATTTTCCCTCCGATTCCTCCATCAGTTCCTTTGGACCTTTTGGCTACTGGTGAGGCATCTAAAGAGTTGGGTCGTTTTCGGGTGGTCTTAGCAGCAGCTCTTGTGGCAGTTGGAGGTGGAACCATTTTGAGCTAAATTTCAGATAATTATGCGGCAGTACTTCGTCCAATTCAAAAAAAATTGTAATATTAAGTATTTTATGGGTTTACCATAAGGTAAGCCCAGTGAAAATACAGGTGCAGAAATTGTATTCACTGGGACCGTTGAGGTTGATACCACTGAATCATTCGGTCCTTGGTTCAGTGTATGCGGGTGAATAAAAATTTGTAAAAATTATATAGAAATGTTCAGCAGAAAATACTGAGTCAGATACGTAAAAAGTTAATTGTAAATCAAGTGGTTTAATTTTTAAAATGGAATTTCAAAATTTGTTGTAAACAAGTAGGTACTACTCTCAGCTGCCTGTCTCTCTCGCCTCAGTAGTATAAACCTATTGCACATATAAATGTGAAGTATTATGAAAGTAAGATCATTCGTGAAACATCGCATTAAGAACAGCGCCAAGGGAAAAATGCGCCGTGGAATATTGGATATCAATCCTACCAAACTAATAATTTTTGTATTTCTTTATAGGGCCGCAAAATAGATTTGCAAAGAGCATCAAAATGATGTATTTAATTGAAACACATTATGAAACGAAGATCCAGACATAGAATGTTGTTTAGTAATAAATTTCATCAATAAAATTTTTTTCCTCTTTGGCTTGTACATCTGATTCTAGTATGTTAGGGAGTTTAATTATTTCGAGGACAGTTTTTCTTCTCATTATGATTATTACCTATATTAGAAAGAATAACCTGTCCAATTTGCTTCCCCGCCCGGTAGGTGTTTTTCAGAAATATCTGCCTGAAACTTGCTTAATACTAAACAGTCCTGTTCTCTGTATTCTCAAATTGCCGAGTAGCAGTTTCGTGTGAGCCTACTGTGATAATGTGGTCTCAGAACAATCTTACTGAAAGTCACTTTGCGCTATTTATTACTGTTACACAGTTCTAGGAGCGACAGCTAGTAGACGATTACCCCTTGATACGACAACGACCACTACTTGCTGTCAGTGTTTGTGTTGCGTGCACCTGAAACACAGGTTGTACAATATTCACCAATTGCTCCACTACAATTTATCTGCCTCGAAGGGGTTTTCCAAAACAAGGCCCAGATTGTTGGCGTATAGGATAAATGCCAATAAGAAAAAATAACAACTGCGGTACCAGGCTTAGAAACTTATAACATCTGAACGTTTTTGAATATCTGATCACTTGATCAGACTTTTTACTCTCATGTTTCAGGAGCTTAGAATTGTTTTAAATATAAACAAGTGTCAAATTTATATGCTTTCGTAAAATTTGTTGAGAAAACTTCTTGCCCAATACCCACTCAAATATGTACGAAGTATCATCAGTATAGCCACGACGGTTTTGCTGAAAAAGTGGTCAAAATGTTTTGACAATAATTTGTAGGCTGCAGGTCGCATGAGCTGCTGTAATATGAGGCGCTTTCATGTTGTTACCCACTATGCAACGTATCTCACAAACTATATTTTGCCCGCTTTCGATTCTCTCTACAGGAATCATAATGAGAACCGGAGCTACTCAAAAGGATTTTCATGTCATTGTTTGTAATTTTTTCTATGTACGTGAGTATACTCAATCATAATGCCGCTGGCGTCCGAACAATGAGCAAACTTCCCGCTGTGTACACCAATAGCTATATCAATGAAGCATGATCAAGATTGGCTTTATAATCCAATAAAGATAGATGTACTGTAGCGCGATGAAACATTACAAATCAGACTTGAAACTTGGTCATGGCATCATAAGAACACTGGTTCAAATGCTCACTAGAATCCTTGTAAATATTGTCAATTTTGTGTCTGAGCGAAATACAAAAATTTTATTGCCTATAAATTTCACTTAACATAATAGTGAAATTACCGTATGTTTGGTGAGTTTGGTGTCAAAACGTTAGCTTAGAATTGAAATTGAAACCTATGTTATAATAACATGTGGACGTGAACAGTTTTTTTAATCTACAAAAACTGAAAAATAAAAGAAACTTGTTATTTCAAATTTCATTTTTCCATTGTTTTCAATTATTGATGACAAGGTAAATAAAGTTGGTGGTCCTATAAGGCACAAACGACATCGTTAATTTTCCTTCAAGCATGCTATAAAATAGCTATAAAGTTTGCTATCAACATTTGCGCCTCCTTTTTTATAAGAGAAAGAGTCAGAAAATAGTTTTTGAATTTCATATCTCTAACTGCATTATGTATTTGTGTTTTTTTAAACAATGCTACAAAGTATCCAGTTTTTAATTCAAACAAGGTACCGGAAGTGGATGCTTTCTGTGAACTTCTATGAACACATAAATACACTCAACTTGTAGTGCAATCCGAACTGAACTTAAAGGAGTTGGAAATGATAAAGGATGAGAGGCATTATCGTACTTTGTGGAGCCTACTTAAAAACAAGCTTATTGAGGGGTCTTATATTTTGGAAGCCCCCAACGCTCCTATACCCTGTTTTCTCGAATTTACTTTCTGGAAACAAAGATGCTTCTTGTTTATGAGCACCAGGAAATTCGGTAGCTGGTTCTCAGAATGAGTTTACTTCAGTTCAGTCAGAAAAATTGGACATTTTCAAAACACGAACATAGTTTCCGCAGCTTCTATAATATATATGCTATTTACCTTTTATCTGCTGACTTCCCTGTATTCAACAAATAGTCCTTGCAGAAAATTCACCAGTTTTCAATTAAAGCATTACTACAAGACTATCAGGTAATACTATCGTTCATAGTGCTGGCGGGTCGTCGTTTTCAAATGCACTACGCGCAAACGATAAAATGTTTGGATAGCCTTGTATCAGAATTTATGACGTCAATATTACGGTACGCATCATTGAGTACTAGGAGTAACTACAATCCCTGTAACACTGTGCAGAATGCATTCAAATTACAATTCTTTGGGTCCCTTGTACATAATTATAGCTAGAAAGTTAAGTTTAGGTATAGTTCTTAGATGCACTTTGCGTCTACTTCTCGTGGGATTGGCTAACATCTCGACCATCTTTAAAATTAAAAATTCAAACATTCTTACATATGTGTTCGGCTTTGACAAAAGGTGGCTTATGTTTTATTGTCCGTTGGTCGGTTTTCCAAAAAGTCTGAAAAAATCAGGAACTTCATAGCAAACCGACAAGGTATTTTCATGAAAACACC